>PVKB01006493.1:0-60471 GCA_004027205.1 Ctenodactylus gundi
CCTTCCTTCCTTCCTTCCTCTTTCTTGTCTTGGCATGGTCTCACTACGTTGCCCACGTTGGCTTTGAACTTGGATCCCTCCGCCTTAGCTTCCAGAGTAGCAAGAATCGCAGGAGTGCTTCACTGTGCTAAGCTCAAAACCAATGTATTTTTCTAATGCTCGAATATCTAGGAAAATCTTTAATTCTGTATCACTTATATTTAATGTCTCATAAAATAAATCTTCCTAGGCATTACACATTCATAAAGAAATGGAAATAAAATTGTAGGTTTTTTTTTTCTCCTGCAGGAGTCTTTACTTCTGAGCGAGACTTCTATCTCAATAACCATTTCCTCCTGCTTCCCTCGATAGAGGAGGTCTGGCCTAGCAGGTGACTTCACAGGCCTTCCCAGCCTCTGCTCCTACAGTTTGCAGCTGAGTGTGTTGCACACACTGGGCTCAGACTCAGGCGATATAAAAGAAAGAGGTTTGTGAGAGTGTTGACACTTTTGTTAAACTTGCAGGAGATCCTCTTTTTATACTCTTCTCAAGCTTAGAAATGGAGACAATGGGAGTTAGACTTGTACACTAGAAAGAAAAGCCCTGTCAAGAATATGACAGGTGTGGGCCAATCCCACAGGCTACTCCTGACTTCCCTGGACACCCACGCACACTGCAGACCCACAGGTTTCTCTCTTACGTTAGCCCTGCACTTCTGGAGCTTTGCGGCATTGGCTTAATTTATTACCTATACTTTATATTCAGATATTGCCAATGATAACATTTATTTAAAAGTTTTAAAACATATATATTTGCCAAAACAACCACCCACAACTAATTAATCCACTCATTTTTCAAGAAATATTGATTGATTATATACCAAACATCATCTGACAAAATCATTTAGTATCTACTATAATAAAAAGAGCATAAGATAGAAACAGCTCTTCAGAGAATATTTATATGATTAAAAATATAATTTGGCATGTAAGTAAAAGCCGAAGTGTACAGCCTTGAAAGATATATTTTTCACTAAGATGCCATCAGGTTTATATGTACCTATAAGAAATAAAACATGCTGTTAATTAAAGTACAGTACAGCATTGATTGTAAGACAGATTCTAAATTCAGAGCTATTTTGTTAGAGAATTCTCTCTGTGGCATAAATAAAACACAATCTTTAGGACAGAGGCTATGATACGTGAATATCAATAGGATACTAAGTGGTCCATGAAATACAGTATTCACAATATAGCAGGGATTGGGAAGCGCTTTTTTTTTTTAAAAAGCCTAGATTTTAATTTTTACGTGTATAAAATAAAGCATGCTTATTCTTGCCTTTCCAGCACCTCCAGCTTCTTGTTCTTTTTGATGTTCTTTCGATATTTATTCCCACTCCCTTTTGAGTTCACAAGGTCCAGAAGGGACTTCCAAGCCCCATGACACAGGCCTGGTGGGAGTATTAAACTGCGTACTTCATTTAAATGAAATGTATGATATTGAGTGAGGAAAGACCAACACCAACACAGAAAAACAAGAGAGAAGTACGAGTGTCAGCGAAGGAGACCAACAGGGCCTCGCCGGCCAGAGAAGTAGGTTCTCCATGTACGAATTCATGAAAATCCTGTGACCCATAGATGTCTCAAGCCATAGGATAACTGAAGTCAGTTTATTTCATTAGAAAAATAAAAATGTAACCACATGAAGAGATACAAACATAAATCAATCAGCAACTTACACTATTACAACTTATAATCTGAAATCAAATCCAACATTAACATTTCAAACTTCACTTTGAGTTGAGCATATTTTCACATCTATAAAGGGGTAAGAGCTACGTAGATTAATTTTAGAGGATTTGTAACAAAGACTAGTAGGAAAGTATTAGAGATGATTAATAATTTGCACTAAACTGGTTCATTATTTCCAGTTATCTTTCCATCTTCCTACTGGTAGGTAGATTACATCAATAAGTATGTAGACACACACATACACACATTTAAATAAGACACAACGTATTTTTATGGTATTACAAATTTCATTATAATCCTCCTTGTGAGGCCAAACTGCCATTGTGACTTAGAAGCCATCCCTCAACTATTTACCATTTGAATGGATCCCTGTTTTATTAATGATTCCATAAATTACTAGTGATATAAGTTATTATATTGTAACGTTTCACTGAAAAAATTGTCAGATGCTATAAAATTGTAAGACTCTAAATATATTTTATACTCTACATTTCCTGCAATATTTTTCTTAATTTGGCTATAGCATATTTGTGAAAACGTATTTTCTTGGCTGGATTTTTAGGCTTATCTTCTGAAAGTCTGTACAACGATGCCCTACGGCGGGTACTAAACGTTCATGCTCGTTTTCTGAAACCAGGCAACAGTGCCTAAGGACAGTTAATGACACACACTCAGAATATTTATTTGTATCAAGAATTTTACACGTGTGTAACTCCTGATCCAACCTTCTCATTAAAGGCAACTAAGTCTTATCCGATGGAAGCCATCAAGTGACAGGGAATTCCTGTTCAAATTGCAGATATACACCTCCATGCCCAGTTTGGGTGCTAGGGAATCTAATCCAGGGCTAGTATTTGCGAGTACTTCAACCACTGAGCTACACCCTCAGCCCTGCCATGATAAATTGAATCAATGGCCAAATCTGAATGAGAGAAATAATTATATATGAGATGCTTTTTGCCTAAAAATCTATGCATGTTTTCATCATTTTTTTTTTTACCAAGAATTGAACAGCATGATGAGCACATTGCTATTACCTAATAATGCAAAGAGTGTTAATGATAAAGGAAAATGATTCAATATATCACATTTGAAAAATCAGACATCCAATAATTATAAAGCAAAAATTATAAGTACCATTAGTTAATTATCACAATGAAAGGAATTAAAATTTGTAAATAATAACACATTACTAATTAAAACTGTAAAATAAGTCTTATAAATCCTTATTATGTCATTGTTGAACAAGGACATTTACAACAGAGATACACATTGGGAATTAAATTCATCTTTCCTCTACTTAAAAGAGTTTTTGCCAAGAGCCTATATAGTTTAAAATTTGCTATGTATGTATACAGATATAATTTCCACATATATAAATACACATGTCTGCTAATTTAGAGGCATTATGTCAAATATCAGAATTTATCTATCACTGAAGTTTTAAGTTTTAAAACCAATTGCTATAATTTAGAAATTGACTATTTCTAATATTAAAGATATCATTGGTCCCCTTTTAAATTCATATTTACCATGCATATTAACATGTTATATGCTATTATATATTTTACTATATGTTAATTGTTACAATAATGTAGTATTATTTATTCTGTAAAGATAAAAATGTCTAAAGACAGGTGTTATTTGTATTACCTGGAAGTATGTGAACTGAGAATGATACAGATCTGGATACACGTGGAGAGTGGTTCCAACGACAAGGAGCAGCTCGAACTTGTGGAGCGACGAGCTAATGTACCCGGTGAACCCTAGGCACCAGATCTTCAGCAGAGCTTCCAAGTCGAAGAGGACTGTGAAGGCCACCTGCAACAACAGGGACACATTGCACTCAGCATTCAAATCATCTAGAACATATTCACCAGCACACGTATTTTAGCCACTGTCCCCCACACAGATGAATGCTACAAGGTCAAGAATGAGACTTTATTAAAAAGATGGGCTTGGGAAACATCATTTACTACAGAGGAGGCCGAAGATACTTTAGGCAGTCTGACAAAAGTCAAAATTTAGAATGTTTGAAACGATATTATTAATTATCACCGACTGGTTGATCATATTTAAAAGTCCCTACCAGGTATAGAATTGCCACCCACAAAGAAACCTGCATTTTTGTATAAAGTATATTTTCTAAAGATCAAATTACCATACTGTACGTGGTATGATACAGTTTGATGTGCAGATTCCCAACAATAATTAAAGTAAAAAAGGTAAAATGTCATTGATCCCTCTCTGCTTTGGGACATGTGACAAGCAGTGAAAATGGAAATTTATGCTTGATGTACACATAAATTAAATATGATATATACTATATTAAAATCAAATTATAATGATCTTTGCTATAATTATATCCATTTAAACTTGTAATTCCTCATAAATTTCATGAGTTTACTATTACAAACAGCAATATTATATAATGCCCATACAAAGACAGAGCATTCCTTTCCATTACCTGTCCCATGGGCAACAATTCTTATTTTCTGACAACGGTTGGAACTGGAATTATAATGTGCAACCTAAGATTAACTTCTACTTGATGATTATGGGAGTGGGTGTAGGAATTAGTTAAAATATAATACCTCTGAGTAGATATAACACGATTTATTGGAAGCCAGAAATCTCACTTCCCTTTTCCTAGACTAACATTGATTTATCTGAGGACATTTTCTTCCACTCATATTTGGAAAATATTGAAGACACAGTTTCATTAGTCTCATGTGATAACTGGAACATAACAGCGGTGGAGACAGTTACTTTAGACATGAGGACAAAATCAGCAATACTTTTCAACTCCGCAATTTCTTCAACTCCTAGTAGTAGCTGATTTTTTTTAAATGGGCATGTACCTTCTAAAAATACAAAAGTAATACCTTTTAATTCTATAATAATTGTAAGTGCACAGAAGGGTTAGTCAGAGCCTTTGCTCACCGGTCTCAGGTGGGCTCTGTCCCTAGCTCCCTCAGTTGCTGCCACCCTTGTCCACACCTACACGATCATAGAAATGGGCTTGCGCTTCCAGACACTTCGCAACTGGCTTTTCTCCCTCAGTCGCCTCTGTCCCCCAGATGAAGAGAGAAAAGCTCCACTTACCCTTCCTATCTGCTGCCTAATTTTCCCCTTACGTTCACCTCTTACTTAGCTGAATATTCTCTCTACTAATGTACGGACAGGTGCTACTTGAGGGAGTTCCTAGGAGATGATAAAACATTTCGCTACTTGAAGAAAAAGGTCATACTCAGTGTCCTCTGTAGCAATCCTTACTGAGGGTTACAGACCTATTAATAGATTTCTGAACTTGGCATTGCTGGGCAAAACCAGGTATTTATGTTTGTTTTAAAGCCAAAGAAGCATTAAGAAATTATTTAAAAATATTTGTAATTATTTGCCTTCCAGCAATGAAGGAAAGTTGCTCTTGTTCCGGATTTCTGCCATCACCGGTATAAGAATGCTTTCTCATTTGTTCATAAGTGTATTGATCACTCAGATTTAATTTCTTTGTAAATTAATTAAATTTTGCGGTTTATAACTTTGCCAATATTCTTTGGTGTTGTGTTGCATTTCTTAACGGTTTTCAGAGTTTTTGTTATTGGAGACATTCATCTTTCTCTGTGACATGCACTGCAAATAATCCTTCCCAAGTCAGTAGTGGAGTATTTAACTTTTGTGATTTCAGTTCTACAAACATTAAAAATTTTACATGGGCATATCTATCTTAAACTTCATGATCCTTTTTTTTTTTGCCTTTTAAAAACACGATAAGACTTTTAGAGTAATAGTACAGAGTGTTCAAATCTAGGAATATACTATGTGTTTCTATTTATTTGTGCTCTCTTATATATTATTTAATAAAAACATTTCCATATACATTTATGCATGTATTTTCTATGTATATGAAATATAGATAAAATATGTGAACTTTCTATCTAGTTAGTTCCAGTAAAGAAAAACATTACTGATTTCTCCATACTGATTTAACAGCCTTACTAGATTTTTCCATTCTAATATTTTCAAAGGTCTTTAGTTTTATAAAAATATGCACATATTATTTGTAATTAAGACTGTTTTTTCTTCAAGATGTATTTTTTGGAGTCGGTTATATAAATGCATCAGTTTTAATGGTATAACTTACAGTAGTTACTGAACAATGAAGTGAATATGCAGTGGTTGAGATGGGTCGTGGTAACTAATTTCTTCCACAGCCGGGGCCTTTCTTCTCTTCCTGTTTTACCCTGACTACTCGACCTTAACTATTCACCGAGGCAATGATAATCTGTTATATTAGCCATTTAAAAAAAATTCCTGGAACAAACTCCGGATGATAATGCTAACCTGTTGGAATTTATTGAAATGTTTTTACATCTATTACCATATAGGATCTTGACCTTTAATTTTACTTGTTGTATATCACTATCAGGTTTGATCAAGATTATGCTAGCTTCATTAAGAATATCATAGAATTTTCTATTTTTTGTATAATTCATAATTTTTAAATAAAATCATGAACTCAGTCCTTTTCAGAGGACAGAGCAAGACTTTCCAATGTTATTCTGATTAAGTTCCTTACTTCACCCATCAATTTGGCTGTTTACATATTTTTCCAGATTATCAATTTCCTGTAGGCTTTTGGATATACTTTTTTTTCCCCCAGATAGAATTGGGCTTTCCAGGGAGCCAGGGATATTTTACAAATATAGTACCCTTTTAAAGTAATTTTTGGGCTGTTCTTCAGACCTTGGAAGTAATGTAATTTTGAATGTGAGCCCCATGTGAAGTCAGGGTATTCTGTACAGTCTCAGCACAGTTATTTTAGTAAACGTGCCTTAGGTCAAGGCCAAGGGGTTTCTCGCTATTTTCCCCTGAGAAATGAGTGTTTTCCTTCCGTCACTGAAGCACATAGAAACCTAGATGTGTAGATGTTGCCTGGCTCTCTTGTAACTCACACTGCCAGGTTCTCACCTCCTTTGTCCTAAGAATCTCCCTGAAAATTGCAAATTCTGCTAACGGGGACAATCAAATGTCTTGAGAGAAGATTTGGGCTTTGGACTCTGACCACCTGGGATTCTATTCTTGCCAGTTTGAGAATTTTCCTTAATGTTACATTGTAAAGAGTACTTAAAATATTTTAGTATTTCAAGTGTTATCTCCGACTTATAAATAAGAAGAATAAAAATTTTTGCCTCACTCCAATCAAGAATCCATTGTCACCCTGTTGGAGGCATTTTCATTTTCTGTTGAGAACACGTGTTGTCCTTGCCTGCTTTCTGTCACTACTAGCACAAAATTACAGCCAAGTAAGTTATAAAGATGAGGGGCTTATCTTGGTCCACAGTTCTGCTCTAAGATCTAGGGCCCCATCTGTTGATGGCTTTGCTCTGGCAGAGTTCCAAGATGGAACAGGACACCACATAGCAAGAAACAGGCATCAGGTATGTATGTGTACCCTGTAGTTTCTGTCCCTCTTCTTATAAAGCCCACCAGAACTCAACCATGAAGTCTTCATCCTTGTGAACTAATTCAAATTTAATTGCCTTCCAAAAGCCCCACTCCAAAACCCCATGGTCTTAACTTTTTTGTTGCTGGGACAGAATATTCAGCATCCACTGTGTAAACGAGGAAAGAATTATTTTAGTTCACAGTTTCAGAAAATATCAGTTCATCCATGGGTGGCCAGCAATGGAGGAAGCACATAGCGGAGGCCTAGCAGAAGACCTGTTCACAGCATAGTGGAAAGGAAGCCAGGGGGGCAAGGATGGGAGGAGCTAGTGTATACACTTCCAGGTCCTCTCCCAACAACCTGCCTTCTCCAGGTCAAGCCTCAGTGTTCTGCCCCTTCTGGGTTAAGCCTCAGTAATCTGCCTCTTCTAGCTCATATGCCCACTAGAGTGCCACATGTCCATAATCTACTACATGCTTCTAAACCACCACATGCCTGTAATCTCTCTTGACCTGGCCTCACGCCTTGACAGCACATGGTTCCATAAGCATTCCACAAAATAAATACATGAGACTTTTAGGGGACATTCTGGATCCAAACCACAATACCCATAGTTGGATTAAGTTTCCACTTTCTAACATGTCAAAATAAACTAAAGTGTTATGGACTAAACTGTTATGGTTGGATCTGGAATGTCCCGCAAAGCCTCATGTTCTGAAGGTGATCCAATCATGGGGTTAATTCACCTATTTCCTGGGTTGTTAAGAAGTGTGGTTGGCTGGAAAAGACAGAAGACTGGTGCTTGAGTCAGAAGGCATGGACTATGGGACATACCCGAAAGGGTATACATTAGCTCTGCCCTTCCTCACCCGCTCAACTACCTGTCCTCCGTGGGATGCATAGCTTTTTGCCAGCTAGGACTTCCACATCGCCAGCAGGTCAAGAATAAACTGAGAACTCCACTGTAAGCTAAAACAAACCTTTCTTTTCCTCTCTTAAGTTTTGGGTGTTGGGTATTGCATTCCAGCAATGTCAAAGTAATTAAGACAAACTTCAATAAGAGTGTTGGAAGGGACAAAATATATTCAATTCATAGCACAAGCCCAACAGATATACACGACTTGTCGCTACCAGTGTAGAGGTTAATAACTTCAAGAGCACAAGTTCTGTGAATCCTTCAAATCCTTAATTTTATTATGTAAATTCAAAAATTAAAATTTTCTAATGATTTTTTTGGCATTTGGTATATACTCTAGCAAAACATCTTACCTTCAAGATTATTAACAAGAACAAGGTCCACATTTAGAAAACAAAGCATTGTTGAAAGAATTAGCATCATCTTTATTTTCTGGACAGCATATAACTTGCACAAAGATAATATTTTTTAGAATGAAAAACTGGGAGTATTGTGTTTCAAATGTGTATTGCATGAAAGAACCTGTAATTGCATTTGTGAGGCTAGCAGGTAAAACAAGATTGACTACCAAATGTCTGAAGTGACGGAGAAAAGTAACTGAATGAAAAATGGCATGCTTAAAATGAATGGAACAACGGAAACTGCTTTGGCCTTTTAATTTGGTGAATAATGGATGAGCATACTCATGGATGACAAATTTTTAATGAACCGATTGTGCTATGTAGACCGGCGAAGATAAAATGTCAGACACACTGTCTATACATGGGAAGATATTTGAAATTTATTGCCCAACATTGGTGTTGCAGTCTCTGTTTTAGAAATTCAGAAAAAAGTAATCATATGCATGCATATTTATCACAAGAGAAGATTCATAAGAGAAAACTCACAGGAAACTTAGTTCAAGAAGATTCATTCTTTTAAATGACATCAGATTCAATAGCACCGGAAATGACTGCTTGTGTTTTCTGGAGCTGTCTGTAAGGTACCAACTCAGCCAGTGGTTAACCAGCTAACACTATTCTATGGAGTCAAAGAGCAAACTAACAGGATGGGTGGCTGAGTGGCTCGCATTATCTTTACTGTACAATTATTTCACCTGGGAAGATATTGCTTAAATCCTTTAGGAACATGCAAGAAAGTAATTGCCAGAAGAAACTCATCTAATTATGTTTTTCCAGAAAAATGAAATTAAACTGGATGATAATATCAAATTCTGCTGCTCTGTCAAGATGGGTTACTTTCTTAATTTGATCATTTCTGGTGGTAAATGAGCTCCAGTATGGGTGCCAGGTTTTGTTAGAACTAAAATAAATGCTTCTTTTGTTTAATTGCATTTTAACAAATATCATAAAAACAAATACCTTTAGAGGAACAGAGAAATTACATTTTTAGAGAAAAAAAAGGGATTTCCTGCAAGATGACAAATGAGTTCATGGTTTGCATAGAATAAAAAAAAAAAAAACAGGAATTCAGATGGGCATGAACTTCTGAACAGAGTAAGAGAGGTCAAAAATCAGGGGACTGTGGGCCAGGAAGAAATTTCATGCCACAGAGAGGGGTAGGTGGGTTTCTCCTTTTATGGAATGAGCTACTATCTGGGCCTAAGACTATCTAGGAGGATGCAGGCCTCAGAAGGAAGGACAAATAACCCGCTGATAACAATAATCAGACCAAGTTCTCCTGTGGACCGTGTTATGGTTTGGATCTGGAATGTCCTCCCAAAGCATTATGTATTTGGATGTAGTGGGGACACCTGTGGAACCATGTGCTAGTAATAGGTGGGGCCTGGCCAGACAGGGTGGAACACTGGGGCTTGACCTTGGAGGGGGGCATACTGGGAAAAGGTAGCTCTGCCTTGCCTCCCTCACCTGGCTTTCTGTCTTTCACACCATGAAGAACTTTACTTTGGCTATGGCCTCACCATGAGCTTTTATCATGAATGGACTATGTGAGACCTAAAACCGTGAAATAAATCTTTCCTCCCTTAAATTGCATATGTCAGGTATCCTGACCCGGCAATAAATAAATAACAAGAAAGACTCCTGATTAGAGTCGGGGTGTCTCTCTCAGCAATCCAGGAGGCTAAAGCAGGAAGATTGCAAGCCCAAACCTCGCTTAGAATACTTAATACTTGGTGATTTGGCCAGAGTCTATCTCAAAATAAATAGGGACAGAGATAAAGAATGTCACTTACTGTGAAGACCTTTGCACTGAAAAAAGAAGCTGTAGTACCTTCAAGATCAAGGAGCCGGTAGCCTCCAGAGGATAGTTAGAAACAAGGCTCTACATAGGAGTCCTTACAGCAGACTAAAGACAACTACAACGTCAGAAATAAGAAAGAAGCAAGCACAGAGGAGGGGAAAGAGAAAGTAAGAAATCACTAAGTCTTCTAGGCAAATGGAGGCAGCATGCTCATACTTTTAAAGGCATGAATATATCGATTAAGAAAAACGACATACAATAACTTTGAAATTCAGAATATCAATTCCCTCTAGATAAAATGACTTTTGTGAAAGAACTTCCAAAAGTGATTACTTAACTACCTAAAATGATACATGACGATGGGAGAATAATGAAGTTGAGAGCAGAAATTAAAATAAGTAGAGGGACTAATAAAACAAAGCATAGGAACAATTTCAGACAGTTTTAAGCAGAGTGGACAAAAATTTTAATATTCACCAAACTAAAATCTAGTTACTTGAGTGAAAAACAAGGAATCTGGCTAAATTTTCCCCCCTTAGATTCTGAGAGGTAGCCTTTAAACTCTTAGAAATTGCCAAGTTACAAGGGTCCCTGCTGTCCAAGGAGCACCTGCTAGTTTATGTCAATAAGACGATTCATGGGAGCAGGTGACTCCAGAAGCCCCAACCATGTACAGGTGACTGATGACCCAAACAATCACGCCTACACAATGACATCCTGGTATATACTCGGTTATACATCCCAGGTAAATGTCCCTGGTTGTCAGTTCTCTGCATACTGCTACACTTCACTGTGCTAGGAAGTTGCATCCTGAGTCCAGAGAGGGGACCCAGGTAGTTTCCCAAGCGGGACCCTCGCAGGCTTTTCCCTAGCATCTCTTCCTTTGACTGACTCTGGTTTGCTTCCTTCTCACTGTAATACAAATCTAATCTTAAACATAGCATTTTTCCTTGTCACCTTGACAAGATACATACGTGCATCAAAGGCTCAACTCCATTGTAAACTTTAAATTTTGCACGTATACATACCAATAACGTGGGTGGAGAAAAACACAGCACTTTTCTAATTTCTGAGTCATTCTAGCAAGCTATCAAACTCATAGGGGGCAGTGGGAATGCCTGTATTTTCACCTGTACAACAGACCCAGGAAACCCTTGGGCATGCAGCTGGTGTCCCCAGTGAGAGTACTTTTGTTGAGGACGTGGCCTCTAATCTGTAATATCTGGCCTAACTCCCGATAATTAGCATCAGAGGTCACTCACTTCCATAAAAAAGAAAGTTCTAAGCCAACAAAAAATGGTGACACCCTTCATATATGAGGGTTATAAACATCCTGAGAGAATACTATGCAAATGTGAAATGTTAGTTAAAATTCATAGCTCTATAAGTAGCAAGCAATATGCCGCAGAGGCAATAAACTAGAAGCCCTAAATCACAAACTAAACCCCTGATCAAGGTATCTTCTCTTTCTTCGTCACCAGGGACTCTACCACAAGCACCAGGTCCAGATGGTGTTCCAGAGGAAGTTTATTAAGACTCTCACAAAAGAGAAAACAAGGCAAACATATTTATTTTATTTTAAAAGAGAAATAAAACTTTCCTAACAAATGCAAATGAGTAATGTAAAGGAAAGATAAGTCATAGAACCAGCATCTTCCTGCACAATCATTGAAAGGTCCTATGATATAACGCTAGCAAATTGTATGCAGGTATTGAAATTAGTGCTACTATTTTCAAGCCAGGCCCTGGGGCACATGGCTCTGATTCTAGCAGTGCTGTGAGGCTGACGCAAGAGAATTACAAGTTTGAGCCCAACTTGTGCAACTAAGGTGACTTAGCAATATCTTGTCTTAAATAGATATACCTATTTAAGACAAGATATCTATATATATATTTGTGTATATATACACAAATATATATATTTGCATATATATATATATATATATATATATACACACAAATTTTTTTCTATGAAATCAAATGTTTCTGGAATCTAAAAGAGGTCAGCATCAGAAAATATTCCAAAATATTGGGCTAAGAAACTAAAGAGCAACTATATGTTCAGGTCAATAAATATAAAAAACTTAACTCATCTTAAGAAAAGCTCTTAGTAATTCGGGAATAGAGCAAAACTTTACTAACGTAAGAAAAGGCATCTATAAAATCCACACATGACATTAATTATGAAAGAAACAATCGTGTTAAAAGAGAAGAGATATTTAGTATCACTGCCTCTAGTCAGCATTCTGTTAGATACTCAAGAAAGGGTAATAAGTAAAAAAATAGAGGCCCTAGAATTAGAAAAGGAGAGACAAAGGTCCTTAATTTGATATAATGATTATCTACATAGAAATTCCAAACAAATCTATAGACACAAACAAAATAACTGTAGTAAAATTGCTTGATATAGGACCAGAACAATATTTAATAGCATTTCTACCTCAAAAGTAATGAAAATTTAATCAAAAAATTAAAAAAAACCTTTGGGTATTTAGGCACACATTTGACAAAAGTGATTAAAATAGTTAATGAGAGACCTTTGGAGACAACTGCAAAGCATTATCTAATCAATCACATAAAAATAATTTAAAGAAAGAAGATCTGCATAACTGAACAGAAATGTTCTTAACATAAATTCACTCTCATTAGTAAAGTTGCTAAAGTTTCAGAATATAGAGCAATAAGTAGCAAATACAAGGACAGATAAAACAAATCTGAAAAAGATTAGATAACAAGTTGTCAAGATTATAAGGGATAACACCGTATCTTATCAGCTGAAGTTTAGACAAATAGAAACACAGAGCAAGGTGTCCAGAAGTAGACTCAGGCCCCTCCATCAGCCAGACATGTGTCAGAAGTGACACAGGCGTGTGAGGAAGGAAGGAATGTTTTGTAGGTCTTAAAAGGATAGATGTTCATAAATGGAGGGATGTGACTTCTTATTCCACATGTGAAATAAACAATTTTAACTCATAGACCTCAGTGTAGGAGAATATGTGTAACGATTTTGGAGCAGAAAAGACTTAAAAAGCACCAAGCCAAAAGTTAGAGGTGAATATATTGAACAACAGTAAAATTTTTAACTTCTATTGAAGAAAAAAACAAGAAATAAAGTAAGAGACAAATTGCATCCTGGGAGAAAATCTGCCCAGTCTATGACTAGATAGCTGAAAAACAATTAAAGGACAGATCAGACAGTTAAATTCCCAGAAGATGAAGCCCAGGATCAATGGAATATGAAAAAAACATTAAACCTGTATGGCAATCAAGAAAACGTGCATTACACTAAATGATTTCCAATGTCAGGTTGATATAATGATGAAAATCCTGGATGAACATGAAGGTTAGCAGGAAGTACAGATGCTCATGTAATTTGGTAGGAATATAAATTGGCATAAGCACAGCGATGTGCAGTCTAGCAGCATCTATAAAGCTGAATGCAATCATATCCTAGCAGTTTCAAGTCTAGATATATGCTCTAAGAAAATAATGCTCTCAAATAGCACCTAACAGTGCAAAGAAAAATATTTACTGAAACATTTTCAACAGCAAAAGTTTGAAAGCAACTGAAATACTCATTGCCATTATATATAGAACAAATAAATCTATGTTACAAGTACCAGCATGAATGCTGATAATTGATTTATGCTATTGGAAGATATGCCTTTGGAGGATGAATACGGTTCTTGGCTGACTAGAGAGAAGGAGACCAAGAGGACACACACAGGGAGCTTCAGTTTGGATTACGATATTGGAGTCTCAAATGAAAACTCCGAGCCAAACACGAAAAACTTAATTCTTGAAAAAGTTGGTGAATACACAAATGTTGGTAATACCATAGTATGTTTTGAGTTGATGAGATGCTTGCTAATCAAAAAAGAGTACAAAGAACCTCAGACTTTTCAAATTCTAGAAACTTTAAGCAAAAGAAGAAAAAAAAAACTACTGAGGAAAAGTTTCGTAAAATAAGCTTATGTAATAAATAATGGCTGATAGTTGCATTTGACATTCTAAGTAAACAACATACATGTAACCCATCAAAACTTATTAATGTATGATGAATTTAAGCTTAGCATCATTTTGGTTTTACCAATAATCCTTCTAGAGACAACAATAATTCTCTCTAGCTACGGTTGCTGTCACGGCTGTAGCATCTTCACCACATCGTGACTCATCGCCTCTGATGAGTCAACTTAGGAACTGTTTTAGTTTTCTACTCTAAATAGGCAACAATCTGAAATCTGTTGGCGTCATGGATTTGTAATATACAAGATAAATGCTGACGTGGGAATCATCCCACCTAGATTCTTCTCTGAATTCACTAAAATGTCTTTGATAAATCACTGAATTCCCATAAACTGTGAGTATGAACTTCATCCAAGATTATACCAGATAAAATCAAGATTCTTAAGAACTATAACTCACAGAAGTTAAAATAAGTTCCTAGATTTGCAATTCTAGGGCCATTTTGTTTGTTTTTCACTTTGGATTTTCCATCACCAAGCACAAGAGCACAAAGGGGATGTGAAAAAGTGGCCTTCCTTCTGCCCTCTCTGCCTTTATAACTGGAATGAGACAAAGAGCTTCGTGCTCATTTGGAATCTTTGCAGGGAGACTCTGAATGCATTCGGAAGAAATGCTTAGCATGGGTTTTGTAAAAGTTGGGACTCGAATGCTCCCCCAAAGCCTGGTGAACCTACAGATACGGTGTAATGTTGGGAGGTGGGGCCTGGCTGGAAGAGCCAGATGCTTGAGCCTTCACCTGGAGGGGTGTGTGCTGGTCCTGTTCTGCCTCTCAGACTTGGTCTGTTATGCCATGCCATGAAGAGCTCTGTCTCTGGGTCCAGATCCAGCCCCATTCCACCATTTCCAGTCACCCACCTGTGAATGGACTGTGACCTTCTGAAAGTGTAAGCTAAAAATAAATCTTTCCTCTTTGATGTTGCGGATGTTGGATATTCTGTCCCAGCTACAAGGAAGTAACTAAGACAGCTGGCCTCTAAGAGAGCTCACAGTGGATGATGGCTACATAACTTTTAATTTCTGAAGAACTTTGTTCCTCTTCATAGTAGGGCTTTTTTTTTTTTTTTTTTTTTTTTTTTTTTTTTTTTTTTTTTTTTTTTTTTTTTTTTTTTTTTTTTTTTTTTTTTTGCTTAGCAACGAGCAAGGAAGTGGTATTGCTGCTTAGCTGGATGACAAGTTTGGGAAACACAGAGGTAGAGTGGGAGGGAGACAGACTTGGGAGAGGAGGCATCTCTTAAGGGGGAGTTTTAGTTAATGTCCCGTGGAGTTATAGCACAGAGAACACCTTCTCCTTATCCTCTATCTTCATTACTAAACTGGAAAAAGCTTAGTAAAACTTAACACCAGGAAGCTGGGCCCAGAGGTGGAAACTTAGAGAGTCCCAGCATGCTGGGAGGCTGAGGCAGGAGGATGGTCAATTCATGCCCAGCCTGGGCAATGTAGCAAGACCGTGTCTCCAAATTACAAATAAAAAATTCACTGGAGACGTAGCTCAGTGGGTAGACCTGGGTTGAATATTCATGCTGAAAAAAAAATCCCCCCAAAATCCCCAAAAATCCCCAAACCTAACACCAGAGGCTGAAAGGGGGCCGGGCTTTCCATTCAGGCAGGTCCGGAGGAAACCAGAAACATGTCTGGGGATGGTGCTAGAAAGGCAGAGCCAACTCCTGGGCACTGCAACAGCTGGGTAGCACTGCTGGCTTCTTGGCTCTTCCACCAGCTTCTGAATTTCTTAAAAGTGGAATTTTGTTACAATTGTCTACCTCCTTTGCATAACACTGCACTGTGGTGGTAACTTTTTGTTAAATGTACAGCCTACTGGGTATACATATATACTGACGTATTTTCTATAACAATAGAGAAGAAAAGATTGCTCAAATTTTATTCTTATTAAAATGAGTGCATATAAGATAAAATGATGTCTTTTATAAAACTGGAATTCTATGTGCAATAAAATATTTCTTCTTACAAAAATTCTTACAAAAAATCAGTCTTTTTTATATTTAGGCATAGGCTGGAAAATAAAGCTTTTTTCTGTTTCTTTAAGTCAATTAATCTGAAGTAACAAAACAAGTCCCCAGCTTTACAGCAGAAGTTAAGCAGCCTAATTCATTCTTTAAAAGATGTCTACTTTGACTATGAATTGATTCTTAATGGGTAGAGCAGTTTATTTTGGATTTATAAATAGTTTGTTCTGGAAAATGTGGAAGCTTAAGAAAGAAATTACTTCTTTAAAAGCTCATGGCCTTTTGTGATCTACTTCAAAAATTAGCTTTCAAAAAATATTATGTAACACTATTTCCTTAAAATGGCATCATTATAGTCCATGATTGTGAGCTGCTGCTATTACAGGTATTTTGAGTATTAAATAAGATAATGAATTCCTTTAAAGCATTTGGCTCAGAATAAGAACTCCAAAAAGTAGTAGCTATTATTGTTGTTAATATTAACATACTTGAATTTACAACACAAAAAATGTTCGCTGAAATGCTCTCTGTGTCTCCGGCTTAAGCTGAGGTCCAGCCTTTGGTTTACTTTTTGCAAATAAAGTTTTACTTTGAGAAACTCAAACATTCAATATCAGTCAATTTAGTGGAACAAATTCTGAATGCGTACATGGTTCAGAGTAAACTTATGTAGTCTATGTGATTGTACGGGTGAGCTAAATCACCACTGGTTTTCTCCCCAAAATTTCAAAGAATAAATTAGTGTATTTACTGCTTTGTTGAGATATGACTGATATGTAAAAGAAGTTATATTGATTTAATGTATTAATGAGCTTGGGAATAAGTATATGCCCATGAAACCATCACCATGAGTGCCATACACACATTCATCTCTCCCCAGGTTCCTCCTGCAACCTTAATTCCTGCTATAATTGTAATTATTATGTGTGGTAGGGACACTAACTAGAATGTTTTGCATATGCACAGTCATGTGGTAAGCCATGGCATGGACACACTGCTGAACAGATCTCCAGAATATACTTCCTTACTCAGGTTATTAAAATCAAATCTACTTTTAATGATTTCAGAAGCTAGAAAAAAAATGGGCTATATAACACATACTACTATACAGTCTTATCCCGCTTCTCTCATTTTCAATATTATATACAAAACCAGACAAATGATAAGAATTTGTCTACTTCCTCTGGACACTACTATTGTGCATGACAGGAATCATTGTACTCTACATCAATATCAGTTGTTAGACCTTGTTTTGGAATTTCTTATAGTGTGATGATAAATACGTTTACTTGGGGAGAGAACGATTTTGCACCCAGAGTCTTTCGGAAAATATGTCTTCCAAATTCTCAATCTCTGCTTCGCATGTCTTGGCCTGCACAGGGTCCCTCCCAGCCATGTAAGCCCCCTTTTGCATTTCCAGAAGAGAAAGCCCATGCTTCCCTGTTCCATGATGTGTAACACGTGGACAGGAAGAGATGCCCCATCCAATTCTTAACACGGCATGAGAGTACTTTACCAGGGTAGGCCATCCTCTGCCAGCACTCTCCCTGTGGCTGTCCTTTGCTCATCTCTCCATGGTGACACTCACAGGACCTTGACTGCCCTGATTACACTGTCCCACCCATGGAACCGCCACCCTCTGAGTGATTTCAGCGCCCATATGAAGATTCATCCAATACCTTGGCTGAGACAGTATCTTAGCTGTCAGTTTTGTCTTGATTCCATCACTATATTTAAGCCATCCATGACCATACAACATGCTAAGATCTTGTATCCAGAATTACTTTGCAGTTATAAAATCCTGGATCCCTCTTTCTGTTCACAACCTTACACTCTAGCTGTCTTAATCCCGCCCCTCAACCCTACCTGTTCTTTGACAGGAGATACTTAATCTTTGTTGTTTACTCTTTGACTTCTTTTTCCTCTTTAACTTCTGTTTTTTTTTTTAAAATCATCCTGGAGCTTGAGCTCAGTGCCTTCATGCTGAAATATATCCCCAGACCTACCTACCTACCTACCTACCTACCTTTCTTTCTTTCTTTCTTTCTTTCTTTCTTTCTTTCTTTCTTTCTTTTTTAAATTCATGATACAGGTCTTACTTAGTTGCTAACTTGGGCTCAGGTTTGCAATTTCCGTGTCTCACCTTCCCAGAGTGCTAAGGTTATAGGCCTGAGCCATTGAGTTTGGCTTTAACTTCTTTTCATATCCCATCTAGACAATAAAGTCTTTATTTCAACCCCTCCGGCATTCAGCAACTCATATTTGTCCTTTTGTCTCTCAGATCCACCAGCTGCAAACAAACACCCTACAGTGTTTGAATCCATTGATTTGAATGCTGCTTTTCTCCCTTTGAATGCAATGCCTAAAACAATCATATGTCTTTCTAAATTACTATCACTATAAATTTGTACTCTCAAAACTCATCTAGATCGTTACTCTTGCAGTTACTGTGTCTCTAGGAAGAAGGGTTACCTTGGCAACGTGACTTATTGTAGAGAAGATTTCCCAGGTTCGTGGTAACAAGAAATGAACAGAAAACACAGTGACTAGAAGAATCACTTAAATAAGCAGACAAGAAATGGGCTTCCGCGGAAGTCAAGTAATTCATGAACTGAAGTATTTCTCATTCTTAAAAGGCCCTTTCTAAATTTCATCCCTACACTGGCCAAAGATGTGCCTGACAGTCGGCTGCTTACCTCTGCGAGGTAGAACTCATCGTACTGCCTCCTGAAGTTCTCTCCCTTGTAGTAATTGCTGGCTGCAACTATCACATCCACGGTCACCATGCTCAGGATAAACATGTGGAAAACTGACGACCGCATCATTTTCTGAGGAGACAAAAAAGATAAACTCAAGAAAGAAGCACACCTCGTGATTAAATGTAACTGCTGGGCTGAGACCCTGTGTGACAACTCTGACACACTGCTGTGTGCAACAGTGTTTCAAAGGTGACCCGATCAATGTCCCTTTCTGCTGAAAATACTGTGATGAAGGCTTCTTTTCCTTCAAGTAGCTAAAATACGAGTGGGAAGACAGTTTCTAAGACCGTCCATTAAATATGGAAAATACATTGCATCTAATTTGTACGGTTTTTATCTTAGTTCTTACAGAATTGATTGTATAACAAAATGATTTAAGTAAAAAAGCCAAGACCACAATACGTGCATAATGGAGTATTGCTCTGGCATACAGGAAGATAAATTGGAATAGTTTGTCAGAATATGGAAGCACCATGAAATTGTCATGCTTAGCGAAATGAATCAGACTCAGAAAGTTAAATAGCTCATGATTTCTCTAATATTAGAAACTCAACTTATAAAGAAGTAAAAGAGCAGAGTAAAAGAAAGGGCGATGGAAGAAAATAGGAAAATAGATTCTGTGGAAAAGGAAAAGGGACATAGGGGGATGAGGGCCAGAAAGGGGAAAGGAAGTAAAAATGTTAAATATGCAGTCTGTGTATGCACCAGTTCCTCAAGCTAGATGTAATTATTACGTACCACAACTGCATACTATTACAAATAATAATTCTGGGGAAAAAGTATCCTTAACACATGATAAAACAAAACCTGTGACCACAAAACAAGTGTCATTTTGTTTTAGCGGAGAGAAAATGACTGAAGATGAAAACATTTTAGAAATAGTCATCAAACTGCAATAGTGGAAAAACCCAAATCGATTTAATTTTTGTTAATACTTATTGGTTCCATACATACGATACTATGATAAATAATGACTAATCTCTGTATTGTGTTTATTATGTACCTGCAACTCTTCTAGGTAATTTACAAAGATTAACTCATTTAATATTTGTAATAGCCCTAGGAAGTTATTCCAGTTTCATGAATAAGGAATCCAAGGCTCAGAGAAGTTAATAAATGTCCTACCATTCCCCATGATCTGGGCCCAACCTGGGTTGAATTTATTGGTTCCTGTGTGATGGAAGCAACTACACCTTCAAAAATGTGAATACTATCGCAATGTAATGTACTGAATGCCTACTTTGTCCCAGGCTATGATATGTGTAGGTTATTCGTCTAATCTCTTTTAGTCTTGACCATATCCCTGCAAGGTAAGATACATAACTCACGTTGTACAGAGTGCAGAGAACGTGTTTGTGCATGATCAGTTTTTGTCACAGTAAACGCTGAACCACGCTCTGTCCTTGTTTGTTTAAAGTCCATTCTGAAATATTTACCCTGCCACAGGGTAGAGAATATCTAAATGGAGAAAGTAGAGGGCTCTGCACAGCACAAGGGAAGTGGAGAGCTGATCAGGGACAGAAGCTGAGCACCTGACAGCAGGACGGCAAGCCATGTCCCTCTGTGCCAACAGCACAGGATCATTGCCACCGACATCCTCTTCATGGGTTTTGTTTCTTTCTCTTATACGAACACAGATATGCTCCGGCTGCTTGATCTCACCTGATGATTCTTCAGCGTTTGCAACTAAAGAGCCTAACTGAAGCACAGTGTGACAACTAGCAGGTTAGTGAAGCATATTTCTGAGTGTGACTGAGCTGTTTACAGAGGTAACCGGCATGTAGGTCACCAGAGTCAGGGAGAAAGACCTGTCCTAATTGTGGGTAGCATCATCTATTAACTTGCAAATGGGACGGAATGAAAGGAGGAGGAGAAAATTGTCTGGTGTCTGGAAAATCCCATTCTGCCTGAACAGGTGCATAATTTGCCACCGCCACTGCCAGAAAACATCAGAGTCCAGTCTTGAGCCTTTCAGCGTGGATTCAGCTGGTGACTCTCCAAGGAGCTTCCAGGCCCTCCGACTCAGACTGGCACTGCATTGTTGATCCCTGTTCTTCTGCGGCTTCCAGCTTTTTGGACTGGGCGGCTATCGGGCCCTCTAGCTCTCCAAGTGGCCATTGTGGGCTACTTCCCCACATCCAGTAAGCCTACCCAACAGATCCCCCCGTCTCCTATGAATTCTCTTCCTCTAGAGAACCCTCATCCATACACATGGGTATGAGTATGGTGGGGTAGGGAAATACTTCGGAGCACCTCAGTCGCTATCTCCAGGCATTTGCATGTGTATTTCCAAGTGCCATTATGCGGTCACAGCACGGGCTGGGGATAAATTGCCCTGAGTTAGAACTACCACTTCCTGGTTCTGGGGCCTTGAACAAGCTACTTAAACCTCTCTGAGCCTCAATTTTCCTAACAGTAAAGTGTATGTAATGGTACCTACTCCAGAGGGTCATAATCAATTTTATAAAAAACAACATTTGCAAAGGGCCTGGAACACTGCTTGCACAAATGCTCTATAAAGATTTGTAGGAAAAATAAATGCAATTCTGTGTATTGGGTATTTTTTTTTTTCATGAGTGAGAAGTTAATCACTCAAGGTCAAGGCACTAATTATATAGGACATCTAAGTGAGGATATGGCAAGGGAGATAAACGTGGTAAAAATCTAACAATTTGAGAGATGTCAGAGCCACTGGAAAAACAGATTTTTACCAAGGATCCTGTCACGACTGATGCATTCTTATATCCATTTATTTGCCTTTCACTTTATTACAAAGGTAAGACAGAATTAAATTTCACAACTGTCAATCAAAATGTTTCTATGCACATCTTTTACGTGTAAGAGCTACTGACCTTCAGAATGTAGATAAGTAAATTAGTTGGCAAGTTATTCTTCTCATTAGAATTTTTATTGTTATTTAGTCTTTCTTTGCATGGTGAGAGTTAAATTCCATAACTATTATTCCTTTTCTATACTCTTTTCAACATAATGTTCTATTAAAAACACTTCAACGGATTTCCATTTTATCTGCATGACAGAAAAGCCACAACTTTCTCTTTCTATTTTCCTTAGCTGTAGATTTATGTCTTAAGTAAACTGTTATTAATGAAAGGTCCAAACAAAGCTCTTAGCCACGGCTGTCAAGGAAACTTTTAAATTGGTTTTGTAACTGTCAGAGCTTCACTTTGGTGCTGTCACTATAATTAGGTTGTTTTTTGTCTGAATGTCTACATGTTCCTGTTGGTACAGAGTCATTAAAATAATCACTTACAATGGATTTTGATATGCTATAATCACCATTGCTCAGTTGACTTTTCCAAAGTAGCAACTTTCATACATTAAATGAGAATTAAGGTGATAAGTGTGTGTAGTTGCTAAATTTAAATATTAAAATCAGCAACTCCAGCTTCAATGCTCGAGCTGTCATGAACCATCTGAACTCAATTCAGTTCAACCCATGCTGGAAACTGGATGTAAAAGGGCTGGCCACCTTACATTCTGACTCAGGCTTAAGTCTGTGCCGTCACCTTTTATTTTCATATAAACCAACGTAAAGGAACATGCCAAAGCTGAATTATATCACTCAAGGTTTCCACAATTGCATTATTTAATATAAATGTAGGATCTACTTATTTATCTAGAGAGATGCACACACACATATATGTTCAGACCTCTATATAACATAGATATGTATACACACACACACACACACACACACACACACACACATATATATTTCTCTATATAGTTAATATAACACTTTTCAGACCTCTTCTATGCATTTAATTTTTAACGTTTTCTTCAATTGCAATGTTTAGTTTATACTTTTAGAAGATCAGACAAGTTCAGGATATGATTTCAATATGGCATTTGTCTAAGGACTACCTATTTGTGTAGGTAACAGTTGCAATTACCAAAACATGAAAAAAACCAAAACTCTAGTAGAACGACCCCCAAGGAAGCAGGATCTGTCAGGAGTGCTCCAAAGCCTTTCTACTTAAAGTGTGCTCTTTGGCCCAGCAGCATCCTGGGAGATTATTAGAAATGCAGCATCTCAGGCCTGATTCTAGACCTACTGATTCCAAATTTGCAATCTTTAATAAGGTTTTCAGATGACTCACGTGCATTCTCAAAATTTGAAAAGGCTCTGCTATAGTTGATATTTATTGACAGAAGAATAAACTTGGTGGCCTATAAAATTATTTATAACTTCACAATTACATGATTTTAAAAGATTATAATGGCTAAAACAGAATATAAAGAATTCTGGCTGAACACTCTTTGCTATGGTTTAAATCTAAAATGTTCTTTAAAAGCTGTGTGCTGGGGGCTTTGTTGCTGACTGAGGGGCTTTTGGAAAGTGGCTGGATCATGAGTGTTAACTGAAAATATTATTTGTTGAATAAATAATGTGACTCAGTATGTCACATTTGAAAAATATATCATGATCCCTTCACTCTCTAGTGGATTACTCCATGATGGAGACCTGATTTGATGACTTGAATGGGATGTGTTGGAAACTTAGGAGGTGGGGTTAATTTAAAGGAGTTAGTCATTGGGACAGGACTCTGGGTACTGTTTTCTGGTTCCTTCATCTCTGGCTTTCTGCTTCCTGATTGTGACAAGGTGAGCAGATTTCCTTTGCCATGCCATTCTACCATGATGTTTCTGTCTTGTCACAGTCTTAAAGGCAATGCAGTCACATGATCATAGACTCAAACTTCTGAAACTACGAGCAAAGTAAAACTTGCCTCCCTGTGAGTTGATATTATCAGCAATGGAAAGCTGACTAACACATAATGAAACATTAAGATACACCAACACAAAAATTGGCATCAGGTCCCTCTCCATCTGACTCTAAGGTCAGGACTTAACTAACCCAGTTTATACTGGTTTTTCAGTCTATCATAGACTTTTTTTTTAATATAAAGTCAAGGAAGGTGGCTTCTAGGTACAGGAAAGGGTATGGAAGTAGAGAGTGGAGGTAATTTAACGTTGCTGTACCTCACTTTTTACCTTGTGAAAATAATTTTGAATTTCTCACCTGCATAACTATGAGAAAACAAAGTTGTGCTGTTATCAATTTTGAAATTCATGAATTTTTTTATAGCAGACATAAGAAATTACATAGCATCATCATATATAGGTGTCAGAATTTACTTTTCTGACTTTACAACCCTGAGCTACCACATCCGCTCCTGCTTAGCTGTTGCATGCTCTTCCCCTCATCTGGAGCGATGCCAGGAAGCAGAGACGTAAGCCAATGAGTGCCTGACCATGGACTGCAGGCGTGAGCCCAGTTATAACCAACTGAGATGGGCTCAGACTGGCAGAGTTGTTCAGCCAATCCACAAATTCATGAGGAAATAATCAGCATTTGTTTTATAAGCCAGCATGGATTAAAAAGCCATGCTTTCGTTAGCTGTTCATCACCCAGCTACCCTAGTCTTCTTGCACTTCCACAGAACTCAGGTTTGTTTTGAGGTATTTGAAAACTCACGTATTAACCATAAATAAAGATCCTTGTGGAGAGTGAAGGCCGCTTACAGAGTTTTGGCTATTCTAGCCTGGACTACAGTCCTCTCCTTCTATTCAGAAACTCATCATGACCTATAAAACCACAGCACTCATGTGCAAATAATGGTAGAAATAATGGCTTACTAAGCACGAAAAGTATACAAAAGCCATCTCTGAGCACCAGGGGACTGTCATTAAGACTACAGTGATCTGGATGCATTGGTAGAAATGGAGTTTTTCCTATTACCTGCCCAATAAAATTTTCTTGAATTCCTTTAAGCCAGGGCATATTTATGAAAGCTTCAAGTGAAGACGGCACATGTTTTCCAGAGGACAATGCTATAATGGATGCTGACTATTCAAACCACCGTTTGGAACACCGCTTAGCATCTCCTCGTTTGCTCACACTTTACAGTCATATATTTACGGATTTGTGGGAGTAAGGAGAAGTAATGAAGACCTGCACGAGGCCCTTTCAATGAGCTCAACTCCAATGTAGGGATGAAGAGCTCAATCGCCCTTCATTACCGACAACCGAAAAAAAATCAGGAATTAAAAAGCCTAAAACTTGGCTTTTAAACAATGATATGTTGACCTTGATTATTTTGCTGGACATGGATAATAACAAAAATCAGAAGATTAGTTCTCGCACATTGTTTCTGTTTCTAGTTTTTAGAAAAAGAGTAGCAGACAACAGTAATTAAAGCACACCAGTAATATTCACATATTAGCCCATGTATTTCCCTTAAGCCAATTGTTTTCTATCTTCTTGACAGAATTTGAGTGTGAGTGTATATGTAACTGTGCACATGAGATCACATGTGTGTGGGTGTATATGAGAGTGCATGTGTGAGGACCGTATGTGTATGAATATGTGTGTGTTGGGGGAGGAATCATGTGGCAGCTGGAGGAGAGGAGAGGAAGCATCTGTGTGTGCTGTCAGGCCATGTTCTTGTGCACGTGCAGGTGTGTCTACGTGTGTACAACCCCATGTAATGCAGTAAGTATCTGCTGAGTACCAACCATACGAAAGCTACGACAGAGGCAAAAGAGAGAAACAAGAAAATGGCCAAAGAAAGCCAAGAAGCTGGCGGTTACCGAGCTGAAGAAGTTTTCTCTGACCTTGTTTTGAGGGCTGGGCTATTAAGATGGAGCAGGGATGATGAGTCCAAACACTGGAAGACATAATTGATGACAGAATCACTGACAGATGAGATTTGAAGAGGATAAAGAATGGCAGTCTCGATCGGTTTGAGGCTTCTCGGAATTCAAGAATGTTCCATGAAGGCTGTCTTCTCATGGTACGGGGTGAGGCAAAGGAGGACCTCATTCTGGGGTGAGCAGAGAGATGTGCTTGAGAGGGTGTATGGGAAATAGGCCCCTCAACTCTTGCATATTGGCCAAAGGACACAAAGTTTCAGCTGGACAGGAACATTCAGTTCAGGGCGCCATTGTGCAGCACAGGGGCTCGGTTACTTACCATGCACAATGACCTTGAGGTACCAGGGAGGGATGTTCACTTAGTTTGCATATGTGCTTCAAGGAAACACACAGTCCATGCAAAAGAAATATGATTTTATCCATCAATTTAAACAAAGAAATAAATTTGAAAAAATGGGCAAAATGTATATTTCTAAGACCCAAGAAAGAAGGAAGTACTGAAAGGCTGAAAGTCACCGGACTGTGGCATGTATGAGAGATGAGTTCTTATACTGATCCATGAAAACTGAGAACATTAATTTGTGGAAGAAACCTAAATTCTTCCAGAATTCTATCAATCTTTGAAACGATCCGCCAGTTTGTGGGAGGGTTCTTTACGAAGACAGACACTTGAGTACCTATGATGTCACTTCATCATTTGAAATACGTGTTATCACAGTCTACCTCCTTCCCATCTTCAGCTTCAATGGAAAATTTCTCCCAAAGCATTAAAACGCCACAGTAATAATTTGACCTACTTATGGGAAGAGTCTATTACTTCTGTGCTTTATAGAGGGAGCCACACAGTGAGGTGTTACTGAGAAGAAATTGAGCAGGAACATGCCAGGTCGCATGTATACCTTCATTTTCTTGTCAGAGACTTTCTTTATGATAATAGATCACTGGGTATGTGAGGGAAGATGTCTCAGAGTGCACAGCCACATCTGTCAAGTTGTCAAGAGATGAGAACTCCTACCTGAGAAGCTGGGGGAAAATGGACTGTCACAGCAGCAGCTGAGGAATGAGGTTCCCATTTAATTGAATCCTATTTACCATGCATTAGAGTGACCTCACCATGCAGATGTTGCTTATACAAAAATTGCATTTAAATAGCTGTACATCGCTGGTTGATTAGATGCTGAAAGAGTCAATTATAATTTTTCATTTTTCAGAGACCCACACATAAGCACTCATTTGAGGAACTTTCTAAATGGCTTGGTAATATTCCATGAAAGAATTATTACAGTGCATAAAGACAGGAGGGGTAAAAATGTGCATTTGTGGGTTGCATTTGATAGTCTGGATTCGTTTTATATCTGATATTTAATGTCTTCTTTGGAAGTATACAAATTTCTGAAAGTCATTTAGAATAATCAGCAGATAAGTGGGCAAATGGCACCAATAAGCAATCTACAAATTGCTGATGAGCCGGAGTCTACAACTATTCGTAAGTGGTCTCTGAATATATGGAAGAGTGCTCAACATTTGCAGGCTGTAATCAGAGAGGTCAAAATGGAACATTATGAAATACAAGTGTAGAAGTCAGATGACAAGTGTGGACAGGTTCTGAACGAATGAGAATTCTAAGATGTAGTGTGCATACGAGGTGCCACTGTTGCTCTGGGGAACCATGCGGTAATGTCTTGTAGAGATGGGAGTGTTCAGACCCTCTACCCGGAAGCTGCTCTTCCAATCATATATGCTAGGACAAATCTTTTATCTGTGGGCCAAGAGTCACAGATCAGAAGTATATGAGAATGTCCATATTGTGGTTTGGCTCTGGAATGTCCCCCAAAAGTCTCACATACTTAAATCTTATATATTGTCTATGGAACCATGTATTGTTGGGAGATTGAGGCCTAGTCTGGAGGAGTGGACTACACGCATGTAAACTGGATTAACAGAGTGTAAGTTAGGTTTAACAGCATGTAAGACAGGATTAAAGGCATGTAGTGGCCACTCCTTCCACACCTGGATCCAGGAGGGGTAGTCACTGCGATAAGACCTGGAAGGATATATAAGCCGCTTCCTGCCTTCCTTGGAGGGCTTGTCTCAACTAGTCTCAACTTGCTTCCTGTCTGTGATGTTGTGAGAAGCTGCCTCCACCTCTGTCTCTGCCATGTACTTCAATTGCTGCTGCCAGCTGCCCCCAAATGGGCTGTGACCTTCTGAAACTCTGAGCTAAAATAAACTTTTCCTCCCCTAAATTTGTGGACATTGGCTATTCAGTCACAGCAATGGAAAAGTAACCAAGACCCAATAGCAAAGCAATAAAAAAATAAGACAAACCTCAAGGTCCATAAATTAAAGAATGAATGATAAACAACTGGTCATATATTTTTACGAAAAGATAACATGTGCTGGTGAAAATGAAGTTGTGGAGACTCTCTCTGTGGAGATAATTTCAATAATCTCTGAGTTGATGCTTCCTTAGGCTTGCTGTCCACAGACTGAAAAGCTCTTGCTGTGAGGGCATGCCTCTGCCTATTCCCTGTTTACCTCTAAGAAAATTGGGTAATTATCTTGGTTACTTTTTTGTCTCTGTGACAAAACACCCAACATACACAAGTTAGGAGAGGAAAGGTTTATTTTAGCTCACTGTTTCAGAAGGTCACAGTCCATTCATTTGCGGCTGGCAAGAGTGGAAGCACGTGGCAGAGAGCTCCTCATGGCAATTGCTAACAGAAGCCAAGTCCCAGTAGGAAGGGAGAAATTAGCCTTTGTCCTTCCAGGTCCTGTTTCAATGATCCACACCTTCTAGGTCTCACCTGTGTTCTGCCCCATTCCACGTTTAAGCCCCTAATCTGCCATATGCCTGTAATTTATAGTCTACCACATGTCTATTTTCTACTACAGACCCATAACCCACCACACACCCATAATCCACCACTCCAGACCAGATGTCTGTTTCCTGACAGCACATAGTTCCATAGATATTCCCTAACATCCAAATACATGAGACTTTTGGGGGACGTTCCAGATTCAAACTACAATAGTATGTGTACAGTTGAACTGAACTATTGCAAAGTTGCTTGCTTCAAAGAGAGCTGTAAGGTCTTTCTCTTTGTGGAATCTGCTTAATGTCTGTCTTCCTACAGTCCTGGAGATCAATAAGATTATGTCCAGCCTGATAATTTTGTTTACTACCCTCACCTGTATGCTCTGAAACCCTAATACACCATTGTGTAAGTTTTGGGTCTGTGTTTAGTTCTTTGTAAAGAATTCACCAACCGTGGCCTTTTTCCTCCTTATGGTGGTTTTTTGTCTCCCCTAATAAATATGGGAAAAGATCTGATCATGGCTGAGTGGCCAAATTTGCCCTTCTCTTTACGAGTTGGATTCGTGCAGTCACCTTAGTCTTTGAGCAACTTGTGCCTTTGTTCTTTGTCCTGAAATGTGACATGAAGTGGTTAAAAATATAGACAGCCTGATATTGCATGGCTTCTCCAATACGAGGAACCCAGAATACAGGTATTTTATAGGACCAAAAGGGTGTGATAGAGGGAGTCAGGGGGGATGAGGGAGGACACGAGAGGGTCAAAATAGAGGGAGGAGGAGAAGGGACTCTGATGTTGATGCAATATCTATGCTCATAAAATACCCGAACTCAGTGTAACCATTGTACTCATAAAAATGGGAAAAAAATACAGCCTTCCTGAAATGAAATTCCTACTTTCTAATTGGCTACATATGTCTTCCATCAAGGTACTTTTTGCTCTCTGTGCCTCTACTTTGTCACGTGTAAAAAAATTATACTCTATTTGCATTTATGGTAGTGTTTTGAACAATGATTAATTTAATGCAAATAAACCTATGTGTCTGCCACAAAATGAATTCTGGTCTATGGAGAAATATGGAGAATGGGAAAACTGAGGCCGCATGGGGAAGTCATGCTCAGGTTAATGTGTCAGCCACCACCGAGCGCTCACTAATGACAGTCTGCCAGAATGTAATTCCTGTCTTATCAGATCATTTCATGAAAGAAGTGGGAGATGTGGATTTTCATGTAAAATACTTCTTATACATGGGTGAAATTAAAAAAATTTTCTACTTTAAAGACCAGAACAACAATTCTAGTCAGTAGGGATTCTGTGATATATTTTGGATATTGTTGGCTTCTTATTTTTCTAATTCATTTCAACAGTTTCAAAATTACAAATTCAATGTAATTACAGCTGTTCAAATATTTCATTCTAATAAACCATACTTTTTCCATTAATATAGAACTGATTTGGGCTTCTTTCAGCTGTGTCTGGTGAGTTCCTTGTTAGTAGGGTGGTGAGTATCCCTTCCTATCAACCGTGTCCATCCTTACACCATATTTTTAGACACAGACATATTTATTTCACATGCTGAAGAAGATATACAGAACTCTAAAATAGAAATCAGAGAATGTCCTTTCAAGGATCTGCTACTATGGCTTAGCAGAGTCATGCTGGTAAAATTATCCAGTAACCCAAAGCACATAACTTTTGAGAGGTAATTTCCAGGAGCAACTTTCAAATGTGTTGCCTGACTTTGCCTTCCATGACGTGCACATAGGGACAAATGCTCTTCATCGGAAGGGTCATTATTGTTCCAATCCTTTCAATGTCAGTTTCCAGAGGCAACATTAATGAGTCAGACAGAGTAGCTTCTCAGTGAGAAGTCAAGCAGGCACTTTCACAAAGTCAAGTGAGATTTTGTTGTTTTGCTTGGTCCTTCTCTGATGTAACAAACACAGGGGCTCATCTTGTATGTGCGAGGAGGGCACAGTTTTAACAGTAACCATGGCTGGCGTGGCCCCTACTCTCAGAGAGTTCCCATGGATAAGAGAGACATACATGAAATAATTTAAACCATTTCTTTACTTTGTTAACATTAAACAGGCAGAAAGTATAATTGTGATTCGGGGAGATGAAATCTAGTCCTCTGACTTTTTCTTGAGGACAAGGAAGATATCCTTACAGAAATGATGGTTGAGCTGGGTTTCAAAGGAGTAGGAGAGAAGAACTGTAGGAACAGACAACTCTAAAAATGCCAGGCTTCCCAGAGGCAGAAGTGATTACAAAATGGGTACATGCCGTGGCAAATACAGGAGCATGGGAAGAAGCCACTCCACACCGGCCCCAAGGGGAGGAAGGAGGGAAGAAGATGTATCACAAGAGCAACCCTTCCTTTCTAGGTGTCCTCTACAGTTAACTCTTAACAATACAAAGGTAGTCAAAGTTAGCTTGTTTTACAAATTTTAGAAAAATGAGATGGGCTCCTCTGTGTCTTCAGGGGTGAGGTGGCTTGCCATCCACGAGGGTGAGTGATGCTGCAGGTGCAAGTATTCTTGTGGGGCAACGACCTGGGTCTCCTCCCAGTGAGCGGAGGCTGTAACCACTATGTCCTCTGTTTCTAAATAAACACCTGTTCTTCCTGTTCTACACGTTTCCTTCTTCTTCCACAATTTCATTTTTTTGACATCATTGGACACACATACGTGCACTCACACACACATGCACACACAAAAGAAAGTATTCTTATTAGTTTTTGTTTGTCCATTTGTTTTGTTTTTGTATTGAAGATTGAACCCAAGGTCTTCAAACTAAGCTTTGTTTGCAGCCTTTGCATGTTATTTTATGGTTTTGAGAAGAAGTCTCACCCTGGGGTCCAGGTTGGTCCTGAAATCACTATGTAGCCAAAGCTGGCCCTGGACTCCCAGCAATCCTCCTGCTTCAGCCTACCCTACCACATGCTGAGATTATAGATGTGTACCTCCATGTCAAATTTATGTAGTGCTGGGGAATCAATTTCAGGTCATTGTGCTTGCTAGATAAGCACTTTAACTGAGCCACACCCCCAGGCTCTTACCTTTTATATTTATTTAGCCATCTGTTTTTATTTTGAGACAGGCTTTCACTAAGTTGCCTAGGTTAGGCTCAAACTTGTGATCCTCCTGCTTCGGCCTCCAGGAGGACTAGGATTCTCAGTGCGCACCACCATGCTTAGCTGTGCTATTTGCTAACTGGTTTTGGATGGAGTTCATCACCAGTGAAAGTCAGCAAGTATTTCATGACCATTTTACCTTAAAATATTTTTCATTCTTTTCTTTTAATTATTATTATTTTGACCAGATATGGAAATGTAATCTGTCTCTATGTGCTCACAGTTCTTGTGCAGACCACAAAGGGACGACTCTTGGCTCATTCCCCTTCTCATCTACACTCTTTCATGGATATTGGCACCTTTAGAAAAGCTTGGTTTAGGGCCAACCTTGTGAAGTTGAGTTGAATTGAGCTTCTTCCTTCATGTTAAATTGTTGGACTTCTTGCCTAGTCTCCAACCAAATGACTCTCATTCACAGAACTTCTCATGCACGCTGCTGCATCAGTGATGCGTGTCTAATATGCAGGTGTCCCTGACGCAGCAACTACGCACTTCAAACCCAACATCCCTCCATCCCATCCTCACTCAATGTTTTCATTACACCCACTTTGCCACTCATCCTTTCCACTTCCAAATCCTTGTGATCAAAAGGACAATTTCACCCCTAATTCCAGATCACAACTTCGAGGCATCTATTAACAAGCACCAAAGAGATTTCAAAGCAACATAGCCTGGGTCCCAAGACTCTGATTTGGTACTCAGAGCAGCCTAGTAGTTTAGCCACACACCCAGGATAGCCGTAGTCTCCCCCATTGGATTAAACATGAGACTAGAAACAAAAAGACCCAGTTAGCGCTCTTAATTCTGTATTCGGTTGGTGATGTAGCCATAGGTGATGCCTGGGCAGTCCTCAGAGTAGCCACTTTCTCACTCAGATGTCGATGAGAACTCACACCACTCTCTCTGCCTCACAGAGTTGTAGGGAACCTCCTCCTTTGCCACTCCCCCATTTTTGTTTAAGCATCCCTACCTCATAAGGACTTTCTGGATCTCTCTTACAAAGCAAGGAGACTCCTAAATTTCATGTTTCCATAATTTAATTTGAAATCTCCGTCGCTCTTGTACTTGCTAGCTCAACACTTCATTCTCTCCTCATACCCCCAAGTATGCTGCAAGTTCCATGAGTGCAGAGGAACAGAGCTTGTTTAACTTAGGATAACCTTAGCATCTGGCACACAGATAGGTCGAATAAATGTCAGGGGACAGACTAACAGGTCATGTAAGTACAAGTTCTTTCTATGGTTTAAGCTTCTACTACAATTACTATTATTATTACAACTGTGAGTAGTAACAGCGGTAGTGATAGTTGTATTGGAATATTAGCAGCACTGTCCCCACTAAATATAGGGAAAAAAATCAAAATCTTATACCTGAAAAGGGAATAGAATGTAAAATTGTAAAGGAACTCACCTGAATAAAGAACAAAAACCAAATAACCTTATTTAAAAATGGGCAGAGAACCAGAGAAGACATTTCTCCAAAGAAGACTATGAACAACCGGTATAGATGTGAGACAGTGCTTGCCGCCATTGGAAATGCATATGAAAACCAAAGCGACATCACTCCACAGGTACTGAAATGGCTATCATCAAATAGACAAAGATCATTGTTGGTTAAGAACGAGGAAAAGAGAAATCCTTGTACATTATTGGTGGGAACATAAATTGGTACACACAGCATGAAAAACACTATGAAGTCTCACACAATATGTTAAAAATAGATCTCCCATGTCATCCAGCTTTTCTGCTCACTATAAGGTATGTATCCAAAGAAAATTACCTTAATCAGCCCACCACAGAGAATCATGCTCTCCCACGTTTATGGCAGTACTAGTCACAGTCACCAAAATACAAAATTAACTAAAGTGTCTATTGTCGTGGATTTGACCAAATATGTCCCTCAAAATCTCACATCTGGAGATGGGGCCTCGTGGGAAGGATGGGACCTGGGGGCATGACTTGGAAGGACATGTGCTCCTCTACGGCCCCTTCCTTCTCTCGTGGCTTCCGGGCTGGCAAAGCATGATCAGCATACTTCCACCAGGCCCTTTCTGCCTTGGAGCCCCAGCTGACTATGCGGTGGATTCTTGACAAACTGCAACCAAAGTCGACCTCTCCTCCAAGTTGTGGGTGTCGGGTACTACATCCCAGGAACACGAAACTGACTAATCCATCCACAGATGGCCAAGTGAATAAAGAAAATGTATAGTCAGCCACAGAAAGGACGAAATCCTGAATCTAGAACAATATGGGCAGAACTGGGGGATGTTACATGAAATGAAATCAGCCAGATACAAAAACATACACACCATATGATTTCTTTCATTTCTAAAAGCTAAAAAGTCTCATGTCATGGAAGTGGCTAGTGGAACGGTGGTCACTAGAAGCCAGAAGGGGAGTAGAGATGATGGGGCAGAAAGCAATTGGCTAATAAATACCAAAATGCCATTAGGACAACCAAGTTCTAGTGCTCTATAGTACAGGATGGTGACTATAGTCTACAAGAATTTGCTATCTATTTCATAAAGGCTAAAGCTAATGTGGTATAACCAAAAATTGGAAAACATTTATTTAGACATGAGAAAGAAGGAAATCCTGTCATCTGCAACAATATGAGTAAGCCCGGCAGACATTAAGCTAAGTGAAATAAGTCAGACACAGAAGGACAACTTATGACCTGGATTATCTGTAGAATCTAACAGAGTCCAATAAGTAGAAGCAAATGGAGGGAGCTTCCAGGGGCTGGATGTAGGGGGTAGAGACGAGATGTCATTACCAACTTTCAGTTATACATTGACTCTGTTGTGTGACCTAATGTGCAAAGTGGTGACTGCAATTAATAATACCATTGGGTATATGTAAAAATTTCTAGGACAGATCTAAAGTGCACACACACACACAGTAAATCCATAAGGAAAGGGATACATTGGTTGTGACGGTCAGTTTACAATGTGTGGTATATGAGATGATCATCTGGTTCTGGGTGAGCTCCTGTGTTTGGGAAGAGATGTGAGTGTGGTCAGATGAAGCCAAATGAAGAAATTTACTCTTCCTTGTTAAGAGCACAGAGCAGATGATGGGTCCGGCAAGCTCTTCAGTAGAGACGCAAGGAACGACTGTAATTGTGTGAGAGTTTCAGTAGGGTTCCTGGGATATCCCCCAAATCCCATCACCCAGTGCTTTGCTACAGCCACGCTGTGGTAAGAATGTAGTACCGTGATATCACGTTGCACAGGAGCATGCACATGCAGAACAACAGGTGATGTACTTAAATTTATTTTCCCTTAGGACTCGGTGAAATGCTGAATGAAATGTCTCCATGCCTACTCGCTCCCGGATAATTCAGGCCTCATAGGAGAATATTTTTACCAGATTTAACGTGGTAACAGAATCCTCCATTGATCTGAGACCGCTGAAATGTCCTTACCTACGTGCACTCATTCATCTTAAGATTAACAAATCCCCACTGGGCACTTAAAAGAATGTCAGCTCTTGGTGAAGTAAAATACGTCCCCTGACTCCTGGATCATAAATCTGAGAAAATCTACAGCTTAGAGAACCGTGGGTTTCATTACCTAAAATGAAAGTCGAAAATCTTTGTTTGGTACTTAAAAAAAGGGGGGGCGGGCATTATACTGCACCTGGAGGCAGGCTGGGGCGCGTCCCTGGGGTTTGTTGACGTCCACGGCTACGAGCTGCCAGCCACCAGCAGCATCTTCATGAAACATCTTCAAGACAAAGAGAGAGATGAGTCAGAGACATTTAAAATGGAACACTGAGACTTCTAACTTTATGTCTCCAGAATTTGTTATTAAGAACTTGTCTTCTGATGAATTTATATTCAGAGCATGAGTCATTTCAAGTATGTTCATTTTAACACTGAAAACTTAAGTGAATAATGATAGTAGGAGTGCAAATGATAGCCTCCATTCACAGAGCACCTGCTAGGAATCGAGCAATATCCGCACAGGCATTGAATCTCATAATGCAAATATTCTTCTCCACAAGAGAAACACTGCAGTAAATATCTGTCCCCGTTATATTGATTATCACTCATTAGACATGGAAGAAGGCAATGTAGCTGCCATGCTTTTATTATAGAAGGTGGATTTTTATCTTTATATCATAAAAGCTACACTGAATGATTAAAATTTTTAAATGATCACAGTAAAAGACACATTGCCATGAGTTCCCCTCAAAATACCTTGCTGGGAGTCCCCATACTCCCTACCACCACAACACCCAACACTATCATTCCGGCCACTTCCTGCAGTTCTGGAAGTCCTCTTCCATCAGGGGCAGTAGTTGCATTTTCATGGCTACCTCCATGGTTCAAGTGGATTCGAAACATTTACCTTTCATGGTAATTTTGGCTTTGGGGAAGACAGAGGTTGCAAGACACCAGATCTGGTGAATAGGTCGATGCATCCACTGTTTTGGCTTTCTAAATCACATCTCATACAGACAATCATGAGGTGACTTCCAGAACTACTTCAGAAAAATGACAAGAAAAATGGAATAAAAGTGTTCAAAGTGGGAGGCAGCATCTTAAGGGGAATTAAGGATTAATGGCAGTGGGTGTTTACTGTAATTTTTATGGTACTCAGGATCGAGCTCAGGGTCTTTGTCTTCAGCCTCCTTTTCACTTCTAAATTTTGTCTCACAAAGTTGCTGAATTGGCAAGGCTGGGCTTGGATCTGCAACGAGGGTGCTGGGATTACAGGCCTGTACGACCAGGCCCAGCTATAAACTTTTATTTCAACATTTACCATTTATGCGATAATATCTCTTAGTTAGTGGGTACCGCTCACTGAACTAATTAAAGAATATTCTCTGGGCGAATAATATCTGAAGCATGATGTGGCATAGGGAAAAAGACTGGAGCTATTTTAATTGTAGGAGACTGACACACTGCTTAATTGAATTTTTCCAATTATTTTAACTAGGCAACAACTAATTTGCTCCATAGGAATTTCATGTACATATTCAGGAAGGAAAGAAATAGCTTATTTTTGCTTAGAAGGCACAAGTGATAAAATCCAACGTAACTTTTAAAACCTGAAACTTACTACTTTGGATGCCTATGTTATTAGCTTACTAAATATTCCACTGCCTCAGAAATTACTTACCTGTCAATATTGCACTCATCTGAAAGATGTTCTCTATTATGAATATTTTTCCATAGGATATACATGTGTGATAGAGTGTGTGTGGGAGGGGATCAGATAGGGTAAAATTAGAATTTTTTTTTATCTACGTGAAGATGCCCACTATGAGTTTTGCTCCTGCCCGAGGTTACAATTTTGCACACATAAACATTTATTTTGCCATCTTTATTCATGCCTTCAGGTTCACCTGGCCCTGGGTTGTAACTGCTGACGAACATCAGGGTGACACGACGTGAGGGACGCGACCTAGGACTAATAACCACAATTTTAAATTCCCAGCAGTAAAGATGGTAGATCATTCCCAGAAGGGAAAAAAATATCAATCATTATATAATAAGTAGTGAGAGCCAAGCATCAAAATTCACAGACCATAAGTGTGTGTGTGTTTTTTTTTAATGACAAAATTGAGGTGCACATTGACACAAAGATTCTTTAGCTAATCTTGGTGCCACTGCAAGTTATTAATCTCAGCTATTCCGCTAGGGCTCCAGTGGCCCTTTGGAATGGATTTCAAAAGTTATGCTTGGTGGTAGAATTAAGCCCATCATCTAAGAAGGGGCTCCATCTGAAACGGTGGGCACAGCGGGAAGGCATGCCTGTTAAAGTACCTTTTCAAGTCCTTGTCTGAATCCCAGGATTCTCCTTTTAAAGACAAAAGACAAAACCAATCCCGCCACTCACCAGCAAAAAGGCTCTGTCCATACGCCCTCTGCCTTATCTCAGCACCGAGCATCCCTCGGGCTGCCATTTGCTTTGATCGGGTACAGACTAATTTTCTCTGTTAAATTATTTTTTTTTCCCAGCAAACCAAAATCAAATGAATCAATTTAATTGTCAGTAAAAGAGTTCTCTCAAGGTCATTCTTTTGTATGGAATAAAGGAAATGCAAACATGTTTGATTTCTCTTTGGTCCCCAAGTTGTAAGACAACGCTGAGACTGGTTAATACAGCGGTAGATCTGTAGATGGAAGCTGAGATAGCTAATCTAATGTCAGAAGTCCTCAGGCTCTCAATTTATTGCCAGAAGTATGGTGGGAGTTGTCGCCTTTTATCTGCTCTAGTCTTTTGAAGTTAGAGAATTTTTTTAATGGTCACTAATCTTCCAATATGAAAGACTAAGGCTTCTCCTTTGGGAAGCACATCTTGACCTAGTAATTACATACTGGCTATGGGGTATAAGTGGAAACCTTTCCTTTTCTTTGTGTTTCCCCCCAGCTTTCTGGAATACAGATGTGAAGGTCAGAGCTACAGGAGCCACCTCAGCCCTGAGGAGAACTTTGGTGAGTTATTTTTTTTATTGTTTATTTTTGAGATATATTCTTACTCTACAGTCCAGGGTAATAGTAGCCCACATTGGGCTATTGGTAATAGTAGCCTGTGTAGCCCACATTGGCCTTAAAATACACAGCAATCCCCCTGCCTCAACTTCCTGAGTGTGGGCATTACAGGTGTGAATTGAAGTCAGGGCCTTATCCTTATTTGGCAAGCACTCTAACCCATGAGATATGCCTCTAGCCCACTAGAAGGTAACTCTGGGAAAGAAAACTGTGCTTGATGGCCAGAATGTCCCTGAAAGGAGTCTGGCTCAAAGATAAAGAGACCACCATACCAACCCCAAATGACCTCTTTCAGATTTACATGAGAAACCATGTAACCCTGTCCTTACTTACGTTGCTTATTTCAGGCACTTGGCTCCTTGGAGAGGAACCTAACAACTAACACAAGTAGTTTGAGGTAGCATGCCCAATAATTTCTTCTTTTTGTGTAATGTAACTTCCCCCTTCTCATTATATAATTAAATATATTGATATACTGTTACATACTGGATAATACGGGGGAACTATAAAAAAATCTTTAGCAACTTTCCCAGAGATAACCACCACTAACCTTTCAAAATATTCTAGGTATTTTATATACATATGTATTACATACACCTCACACAAACATGAGATTCATGAGAGTTTTTAAAATAATGTATTGTCTGCATATTTTCATGTTAATAAAATTAAAACATTATTTTAATAGCTCAGATATATTCTAGTTTCTAAAGATAGTTTATAATTAATAATTTATTTGGTAGAAATTCAAAAAATTTTTTTTATTTACAAGAAGCTACCATAAACATCCTCAAGTGAAAATTTTTTTTTTTTTTTTTTTTGAGACAGGGTCCCGCTCTGTAGCCCAGGCAGGTCCCAAACACACTATGTAGCCCAGGCTGGCCTTGAACTCACTTCAATCCTCCTACGTCAGCCTCCCTAGTGATGGGATTATAGGTACGGACCACCACGCCCAGCTTTACGTGCTGCTGGGAAATCTAACTCAGGGCTTTGCACTTGCTAGAAAAGCACTTTAATCACTGTGCTATTCCTCTAGCCCAAGTGTAAATCTTTGACTGTTGTTCAAAATTCCTCTTAGGATAAATTCTTAGAAGTGGAATCACTTGGTTAAATAGTATACATGTTTTTAAGGCTTTTGGTAGATATTGTGAAGCAGTTTTCTAAAAGACATGTTCCAATTTACACTCTTGACAACAATCTATAGGAATGTCTCTTTCTGCCAACAATAAGACATACACCTTTTTAAAGAAAGAGAAGTTAACTTGGAGCCAGGACACGAGCGGCATGTTAACAATGGGGCTTGTGGCGGGTAAATGAAGAGGGAGTGGGATGTGGGGGGGGGGGGGGTTGCGTAAATCTGAAGGCTCTTGCAGCTGAGCAGCCTGGTGTGGGGTCCCATGATCAGCACTTTCCCCTTATGTAATATCAGGTAAGCTTATTAACTTTTCCAAATTATGTCATCTATTAATCTGCAAAGTGGAAGCAAAAATAATACCCAGTTCACAATATTACCATCAAGATTAACTAAGATGGCCTGTGGAGTTGCGACACTGTGCTTGGTGTAACTTCATATATTTTCGTGATTGTAACAAGACTTCATGACTTAGTGGGGTATTATCAACAGCAGTTCAAGTGGATTCCAGTATTCTTAGCACAATCACTGGGAAACTATGGAGATTTTAGCTTTGAGGAATATCTCAGTCTTGTCCTTCTGTAGCTGCCAGGTTTTTTTTTTTTTTTATTAAGGGGTCATTTGGTTTGCAGTAGTTAAGAATGCTTGTGAAAAATTTTACTATAAACAAAATGTCTTAATTACCAAGTTATTTGTTGGAAAGTGGTCAGCAAAAAATTCTAGTATCTTGTGAAATGACCACAAGCTGAAATAACATTTCAAAGCCATTATACACACACAGACACACACACACACACACACACACACACACACACACACACACACACAGTATATCAGAAAAAATTATAATTTATTATGAAATTCATATGCTCCTTGGGTTATTTAAAAATCAATCTTTTTTTTAAATTAGGCAATCGTCATTATTCACAAAGTAATGACGGTGGACACCTGGCTCGATTTCATTATCAAATAATATATTCGATGACTCATCCTCACCAATTTAATTTTCATTCATGGCTTCCTGTGGTGAATGCACTGTTCCATTTCCATGGCTTCTTATTGAAAAGAGCTCAGCATCGTACCACCCCACAGCAGCCCCTTCTCAAACCTCACTTACTAAACTGCTTTCTGACGTATTTTCACGATGCATATTCTTGGTAGCCAGAAAACAAATTTTTAGTGGTGTCCTATCTCTGAACACTTCCTGTGTCCGGTCTCTGGGGAAGGGTGGATGCTTTCCGTTCTGATCATGCGCGGTTTTATCTGTGTCTGCCTTTGCACTCACTACTTCACTTTCATACAAAGGTTGCTTGAGGCACGTTCTAAAGCCAATGAGAAAGGACTCAAAAGCATCCTTCTCTCTTGTATCAGCTTTATCTTGGTTAATCGGTGTGTTGTCTTAATTTGGGAATGTTATTTTAAAAAGCATGTGTAAGCCGAAGTGCTCACTCAGAAATGATACAGATTCAGACATTATAGCTCTCTTCGCACAAGTCTGGTATTTAATGTGAGTCTAGTATTTACTTACCAAACCTCCAACAGGATTCTGGAGGACCACAATTCACTTTTTAAAGAAAATTAGGTATGTATTAACTGTCAGAAGTCTGCTTTATGTCTCTTAGCACTGCACGCAGCAGAAAAGCAGCACTGAGTGCCTCTAAAGTTCAGTGGTTTTTTGGATCTATCTGGGAAAGTTAGCCAGGGTCATCTCTGTTTTGAGCCAGTGCAGTCAGAGGCCCTCGGGACTGGTAACAGGTATCTAAGGTGGGACAGCTACCTGGGAGTGAAGGTTAAAGGATAGAGATGTTCCTCTCAGGACTGCAAGGAGCACACCTGCACACACCACCACCTAGTGTTGGAGCAATGCCCTAAAATACTGTGGCTTAAGCAATGCTTTGGTGGACTGACGCAGGGCCACTGTACCACGGGAGGATGAGTCTCTTGCCTTTCACACAGCCCACCACTGTGCCCATATAACAGTGGTCACTCGTGTCTAAGAATGACACTTTTACGAAAGTCACAAGCCCCATCAGAGCTCAGGCAGAATCACAGTTACTCATAATCTGAAAATTTCTACCCCGTTTTTCCTTTTGTTTCTCAGTTACATACAGCATTATGGCCTCTGCACGACCTTTGGCATTAATTTTCTTGTAATTTGCTTCTATGTGGTGACTCAGAGGCACTTGGGCTGTCCAGTTGATTAGAAAATATCGCCTTGCTATTATAATGACAAAGCTCTTATAATTGACTCCCCTTTAACTCTGAAGGGTCTGCATCTGAGCCAACTCCTAGGGAACCACAGATACAGCAGTCACTTGCTGTATTTTCCACACATGGCTGCCATGGGATGTACAGAAAGGTAGAGACACCAACAAGTCCAATACATGCAGGACCTTGTTAGCCCTCGGGTGAGAAAACAAAATCTCGAACAACTGAACATTTCCACATATTAAAGAAGGGCTAGAACAGACTCCATGTCTGACAAGCAGTGCGCTTCTTTATCAGAATTTGACGTTTATGATTTCATGTTTTAAACCACTCAAGGAGAGATCCTTGCTCACAGTTCTGTCAGATTTTACAAAAGTACCAGAGAGGAGGCAAAGGATGTCTCTCCCTTCCATAGGCACAAAAGCATCTGGGGTGGCCAGCAAGTGGCGATTAAGGGGTGGGCGGGGCCTGGGGTCCGTTGCTAGGCTGCCTAAGTGGTGTTACACCAAGAGGCCGCTGGCAGGAGCTTTGGTTGCTTAGCAACCGGGTCCTCAGCCACAGCATTTTTCTTAATGAAGGTTTTTCACAATTCTCTGTGTGATTACCTCGGCTGAACATCTAGGCACATTTCCTCTGAATTACCGACTTAGGCCTTCTGATTAAGTACAATTTTGCATCAAAATAATTTTGCACAACTCTGTTGAAAGTCTCTTCACATTTCACTTTCTATTATAACTGCTGACTGATTTAGCAACACTCCCAAACATTACTCTTCCAGCTGTGCTTTTATACACCAGAGTTACTAATAAACATAATGTGGTTTCAAAGACATTTAGGCACCTCCCAGGACCACTGCAGGTAAGTGCAGTGCTGAGTTCACATTAATAGTTCTTTGTTGCACTTAGGTCTTTAGGTCTAGAACAGAGCATGTGACCTTCGTGAGGTTATCACCTCAAAATGGACTTGAGCATTGTTATTTCTCACAGTTTTCTAAGAGATATGAAAGATAAAAACTTGACTTGATAATTCCTTGAAAGCTTTCTATAAGGCATCTCTGACATAACCTAGGAAGCAATTTTTTTTTTAAAACCTTTCATGAATGTTTGAATGGTTGTTTGGCAACGTGGAATATCACCTCTATTTTATCTGTAATGAACTGGTTGGACAATTCGGACTTTCACAGCATTATGAGAAGCTGTAGAATTGCAAGACATTTCCTCCATAGGTGTATGTTTCATAGCATCTAAATACATAATCACTAAAAGTTCAATTTGAAGGTTTTCAAAGTAAAATTTATAAATTGTGTAAAATTTGTAAAATTTGACTCATTCACAGACACCTGGGTTCCAACATAGCATTATACTTCTTATTAGCTTAAATTTCTTTCAGAACCTAATATGAAAACAATAGTTATAAGGCATTAATTTCATTCTGGGTACTGGAAATTTTATTTTTCTTTCCTAAAGATTCACACTAGTGAAAGGTACAGAAACATTTCCTTTCTTCTCCTAGCCACAACAAAAACAATCACACGAAACAAAACCAAGAATGAGAACAAAGACACTGGGTCTGAATTGCCCTCTTACGTAATTAACTGCTCTGCTGTCTTCAGTTAATCGTCGTCTATCTGCAATTTCTCCAGAATTTATGAGAAGCCTTCTGAATATGTAGTGTTCCCTCAGAAGTCACAGGCATGTACTGAGGATGAAGGAGATTTCTCCATAGTTCATTGGACTGTGACTGGTTTAGTTTGAATAAAATATATTTTCCACTCCAAAAATTCAAATCCTCTACCAGTCATTATCTAGACTTGCAATTACCTGTTAAATGCTCATAAAAATGAGAAATTCCACACTGCTGTATTTGACCTGCAAGCTCTTTGAGGACTTGCTTGAATCCAAACATAGCCCTACAGTCACTGCAGCTGGAAATCTGGGTTTTGTTTCAAAACCACTTACGGAGCTATTGAAAAGTCGAGATTCCCAACAAGCATGTCAGATTGGGTTACTCTGGGCATGGGTGCCTGCACTGGTCTATTCACGCAGCTCCCTGACTGTGTCTCATGGGAGAAGCCCATTGGACCAGGGCTTCCTCAGACTCCACTGGCAACAAAGATGGGTCTGCCCATGTCTGACGGGGTGGTGGCAACCCGTGCGCGCTGCTGTACCTGCGTGGTGGCTGTGGAAGTCGTGCTGCTCCTTGATCCCCACATCTGTTGAAACTGTACTCTGATTTCTGCAAAGGTCTCAATGATGACAGCGATAAACACGTTCTGAAAAAAAAAGAATTACAAACTGCATTTAGCAAACACTGGTGATGCAGAGGGCACCCCAAAAGAAACCCAAAATTCACAAAACCTTCACGTGTAGGCTTTATTAATTTTTATATTATATTATTATGCATAAAATTATACCATAATATAATTTTTAGCGGTACCTTAACAAGCCACGCGAGGAAGAAAATGAGAGTGATGAAGTAGAAGTAGGAGCGCCAGCGGGGAAAGCTGTCGATCGCTCTGTACATGAGGAACACCCAGCCTTCCTGGGAGGCGGCCTCGTACACTGTGAATATGCTGGTGCCTGTTGGCAGAGAAGAGGGCAGACGGGGTTACGACTGACTGTTGAAATAAGGAAAATTAACATTCATCTATGCTCATCTTCTCAGTGACAAAAATCTTTTCCACAGAGATTAAAATCACACACAACATCCTACTGTTCTTACTCTTAGGATCCTGATAAAGTCGTGTCTAACTGCAAGCCAGGGTCCATTCAGTATCTCCACCCAGAAAAACAGTTGTTTTATCTGTCCTGTTAAGTGCATGTAATAATGTGGAAAAGGAAATGAACATTTCAACCAAGTACAGGTAAAGAAGAACGTGAGGCATTTCAGCTTGCCTCTTGGGCCTTAATGAATTCAGTATGTTGAAAAGCATCTGCCACAAGTTTTAATTAAAATAAGGCTAAGAATAGGGCTCCATCTGAAATCACTAATCACTTCCTCATTGGGAGACTGTAGGACCTTTGGCTCCAGAAATTAGTATGGTGGAACTTGTCTTTGGCTTCCAAGGTGTTTATCGAAAACCAAAACAAGACAGTAAATCAACGAGGGGTGATTATACTGCCGGGGAGAACCACCTCACTGAAAACACTCCTGACAACAGAGAGGAAGCTGAAAGCACCCAAGCTGGCCAGTGGCACACTCGCCTAATCCCAGCACGCTGGGAGGCTGGGGCAGAAGGATGGCGAGTTGGAGCCCAGCCTGGTGACTTAGCAAGACCCTGGATCACAATCAAAAACAGTTAAAATGTAGGCCGGGGGCATAGCTCAGCGTGAAGGCCTCAGGCTTGATCTCTATTACTGCACACATACATGTAAAGTCCACAGACAGGCTTTAGAACATTGGGTACGAGAACCTACAATGCCATGTAAGAAAAGGTTGTGCTTTATTCTCACAACACTACAAAATGTTGCGCGGGTGGTGATTCCAATGCACGTAACCTGTTCAAGTCTACACAATAACAACCAGCACAAGTGGAGTTAAGCCAGCCATCCTGCGTGAGGCCAATCACCACCTACCTGTGACGGTACCTGCTTCCCGCCTCCCTCATATACAGATCTATTAGTGCTAGGAGAATTAAATGACTTAATTTCTGTACGACTTTGACATACACTGAGATTTTAAGATATTGCAATGCCATTTTTTGTATTACAAAGTCGAAATTTTTTGTTCAATCCGATTCTTTGAAAAACAAATAAACTATACCACTGACAAGGTTGTTTTTAGAATAAAAAGATATATATGATTTTCATAAAAATTGGTAAACAGATGACCTCAAGAAATTTTCCTGCCACAAAGAGGTTAAATTTTAGAATAGAAATCAAGGCTCCCCTCTATATGTTCTAATTACATGGAAATGTATAACTGCAATGTGCGTATGACCAAGTCTCCAAACTAAGGAGGGGGCTGCTATACCAGCATTGCCCTCCCTGTCCCTGCGCCTAATCAAGGAGTGCCAGAGTATGTAAGACGACAGCAGAGCTGGCTGCGGATGCAGGAAGAAATGAGAGGCTTGGGGACAGGCAGAAAGAAGGGAAGCATGGCACCTCTCGGTGAGAGCCGGTCGTGCATCAGTGTGCGAGGGCGGACTTCACAGCGGTTATGATTTCCTGTATGGAGTAGCTTCACTTTTTCGGTTAAGTCTTTGTGTATTTTTAATTGACATACAGTAATTGGTATGAGGTGTGTTCAATACACGTAGATGGTGAATTTTGCAATGAAAAATGTTACATTAAAAGCCACACTGCCATTAATCCCCTTCAGGAGACCCTCCCTCACTTCCAACATGCTTATCCCATCTCTTGTGTCATTTTCTGAAGCAGTTTTGGAAGTCTTCTTCCATGAATGTCTTTACAGGATGTGATTAAAAAAAAAAAAAAAAAACAGTGGACACAACTCGAATGTGCCAAGCAACAGAATAAGTACACTCATAAAAACCCTGCAGCACGTCCTCTTCCACTTTATTCACCAGATCTGAAGCTGTGTGACTTCTGGCTCTTCCTCAAGGCCAAAAGGACCACCAAAGGTAAACATTGTGAACTGATTCAAGACATTGGGAAGCTATAACAGAGCAATTTTAAAGATATTTCATAGAAGAGGACTTCTAAAACTATTAACCGAAAGTGACAAAATCAATGAGCTAAGATTGTCCAGAAGGAGGGGAAGTGCTTTGAGGGTAGCTAATGGCCATGTGCCTTTGACTGCGATACATTTTAAAAAAGTTAAATACTCACTGTATTTTTTGGTCACCTCTCACATTTACAGGGTGACATTTCAAAACAGGCATATGTGTGAGGATCACAGCGGGACAATCAGCCTACCCTCCACCGCAGTTACAATTCTTCTTGCATCAGGAGCATTCGAACTCTCTATTTGCTATTTTAAACCGCAGGATTATTTATCTTCAACCTTCATTCCAATAGGGCGCTGTAAAGCATTGGAAGTTGGCTGCCACCCGTTTGCACACCTGTGTGGCATTGCCACCTCCATCTCCCCTCCCAACATTATGAAGTTGTTCTGCTCTATCATTCTGTGACATCAACTTCTTCGCTTTGGCATGTGAGAACATGAGGTACATAGTGCTTTCATTTTAAGAATCACATTTTGTACATTGGGTAAATTATTGTCATCACACCTTGTATATATGAAGAGCGTGTTTGGTTTCAAGGTTCTTCTACATGCTTACAAACCAAGACACTCCTTGTCTTCTTAGGTAAGGGGATGAGGAGGGGGTCTGGGGAACATATACTGTTAACCACACTTCACAGGAAAGAGAAATGAAGATTTCTAGTTAATGAAGGTGCCCAAAGTGAAAAGCAAAAGAACCAGAAATTGAACCCACTTATCAATTTACCTGTTTAATTTTTATTCTGCTGCTTATATTTTGCTTGAGAGTGTGATTTTAAGAGGAGATTATTATTGCTTATTAGCTTGAGTTTGAATGAAGCCATTTTTTTCCCTTAGCAGACTACGGCTAACTTATTGTATAGTGGGGAAGTTACACAAGGAGATAACTTTTAAAACAAAGGTTCAGGGAAGAACAGCACATGAGAACACAAGTGAGCCTTCCATTACTGACTTAGATACACTGAGAATATATTTTTGCATTTGAGGTCTGAATATGAAAGTTAATTTTAAGATGAAACAAATAATTTATGCCCCTTATTTTCTCCTGGCTACTGAGTGAAAACAGAGAAGTGGCTGCAGAAATCTATTATGAACCAAGATTACAGCTTAACAGCTTCACCCACTGGGCATTTTCAGGTAAAATATGGGGACTGTCAATATAAGATTAAATCTGGGAGAAACACTGAAAATTATTCTCTCTCTTCCTGCCTAAGTCTTTATTACATCTGCAGGGATGTTATTTGGAATTAAAGAAAAAAAATAGTACATGCGATATGTGATCTTGAAGATTTATTTCATTTTTCTTAATTTGACAAAGGAAAAAAAAAGAAAAAGTAGAAGGAGCGTACTGTACAGCTCACAGAGTTGGGTTTCCTGCTAGACAGAGATGAGAAAATTGTAAAAATATAACTGAAAACACTACAGGGAAATGTTGGCTTGTAAAAAACGTGAACTGTACCAGGCAACAGGATTTTGAGATGCTGTTAAAGGCTGCCAGGACCAGGGCAGCTGAACCCCACATCCTCCATCACCTTTCTGTTCTCAGGTTTGCAAAGCATAGCAAAAGAAGGTATCATTCCTGAAAAGATTTCCCAATGCTTGACTAAGATTTATGCAGACCAAAATTGAATGTATGATGTTCTCATCTGCCGTGGCCCATAACCAGCCTGTTGTGCTGCTCACATCCTGCTCTGCCTGCCAGGTGCTTCCCATTGCCCCTCAACCGACTTCTGCCCGGTGTCTGGTGGGGCTCACCTTCCCTGCCTTCGGGCGACCCCTAGGCTACCCACAGCATGTCATCATCACACTGAGTTCTGTCACTTCATCAGTGTGAACATTCCAAAGGCAAAACTCTGTCTGCTCGAGGCACTGAGAAACACTCTAGGATTGTCAAATATTAAACAAAGATTACACAGTCTCAAGACACATGAGAGCACTTCTCAAACAGTATCTTACCCAAAAAAACCCCACATTTTTTCCTCAGTATGATTGCTACACAGGAAACTGGTTAAGCAAAAGAAACTATTTTATAGTTGATTGGCTTTATTTTACTCATTTCAAATCATTTAAAATACATACATACACATATGCAAATTTAAAGACATTGTTAAAGTTCAGTTTTACACTGGGGAAACTAAAGAATTTGTGAGATTGAAAATAAAAAAAAAAGAAAACAGTGAGAATTGCTCCAAAGATATTCTCGGGGCTTTGGGAGTAGCACGACCTCCCCAGACCCCAAACAAGAGACAAGTGCAAATTCCAGTTGGGTAAGAATAAAAAATCCCAAAAGGACATTTGGCTGATCAACTCTCCTAATTACATTCATTCTTTCTGGTCTCTTCCACTGGTGGTATGAGTTCATTACACAAGAACCACTGCAGTCCATACATCGAAGAAAAGCTAACCCTGAAATTTCTGAAAAACATCTACATTGAGACGAAGTAGAGAATGTTCTTAATGGCTTACACAAAATTACTTTTCCATCTGGGTTGATTATCTTTAGGATTGGATTTCCTGCTTTACCATCTTCCAGTGACTCTTTTATCCATGGAAAAAAAATGAGAAATTTCATCTTAGGAATAACAAAAACTTGTGTCTTCCACAGTTTACACATTAAGTCACTCTACTCTAAAATGACAGGAATGCAAAACTGTGGTGATAACAAATTTAAAAAAAATCTCTATAAGCTGGGATCCTCTACTACAAAATATCTCTGTTCCACTGTAGTAGTGACTGATGTGGTTTAGATGTGTTTTGTCCCCCAAGGGTACATGTGATGGAGACGTAATCCCAATGTGGTCATATTAATAAGTTCGCAGAACCTTTAAATGAGGCTTGGTGGGAGGTACGTTCATTTGGCTCTCAGAGGGATGAATATATTGACATTGGCAATTCTCCTAGGACCTTGATTAGTTACCAAGACAGCAGGTTGCTGTGAAAGGGTGAGCCTGGTCTGTGGGTCGTTTTGGCTTCTCTTGCTGTGTGATCTCTCTCTCTAGCGCACATAGTCCACGCTGTCAGCCGCCATGCTGTGATATAGCCAAAGGGTGAGGGGAAGCTCCCACTGGAGGCCAACCAGATGAGGCTGCCTCATTTTGAACTCCCATTTTCCAAAACTCTGAGGTAAATAAATCTCTCTTCTTGGTAAGTATGTAGCAACAGACAATGGATTCATATAATGATAAATCTGACTGATTGTGAAGGAATTTTAGAACTTGCAGCTGATGATGTAGGTTGAAGATAGTTGAAAAAATGAGTAAGTATACAAGGACTTGCTCTGAGTAACTTCCCTTGTCCCTATACTCAGATTTCTTAATAGACCTAGACAGCTCACGTTAGCACTGTGTCTTATCTCTTCTTTTTCAGTGTTTAGACCCTCAGGGAAATGTTTCTGATCTTAAACTGTCCAGTGAGATCGGTCATCCTCACCTCCTGGGTCAGTCTTGTCTACAGTCAGGCAAGTGCCGATTCCAGGGATTCCAGGGCATGCTGAGGAGGCATTTCTTCTTTTAGGAATCTGCTCCCAGTCCTTCGGGACAGCCATCAATGGGAGTCCACACAGCACTGTTCAGCAGATCACTGTCTTACCCAAGCTGCCCTGCTGTAACCATTTGCTTTCCTATGTGGCTCTAAGTGGTCTTCCAGTCTGCAGCTTCATGAGATTGGTCCAATTATCTGGCTTCACTTTCTGCCTGGGAACAGAATGATGTCTGCAGGTACAGGTGAGGGCAATGACGGCATTCTTGTCACTCAAAAACATCAGTGTCCTTCAAACATTTTTAATTTGTTCTTCCAGCAGACTCTGATCAGATCTCAGCCTGTTTGGACATAAGAAGATTGGCTTTGCCTCTTTTAAAGTTCAGTTTGGACATTTGCCTCTGCTGGAGAAGGGAAAAAAAACTTGTATGATCTTCAATGGCCACATATGATTGCCTGTGATGTATCAGGGACTAGATGAGCTGCCTTTAACTATCAGATTAAACCATGGACATAGACAATTCCAATCCTCACCTCCAGACAGATGCTTATTTTCTCAACCGCAGTTGCAATGACTAAGTATTCAATCCTAGAGAGACACCAGACAGGAGAAGGCGCGCAAGGAGCCTGATCTCGAGAAGACCTCTGGCGGTGGAAATGCAGCCCGCGCAAGCGGGGCTGGACTCTGCCCCCTTGGCTCCCATGTGTTCTCTTCACAAGCATAAAATCTGCCTTATACTCCTGCTAAAATCTAGAACTGGTCCCTACAGCAATATTCTTACTAAACTGCAGAACAAGTGGAGAAAAATAACAAAAACACATTGGAATATTTTGAAGGGGAATTCACTGAAAGCACCCAAAAGGCAAGTTATTCTGTCAGTTTGAATTCAGGTCAAATTCACTGTTATGTAAACGAGGAAGTGTCCATGGGAAATAGGATTACTCATTAAGGAGCTACCACTCCCTCGTTTAACTGACACCACCGTAATGCAGAACCTTCAGCTTCTGCACAAGGGACATTTGGGAACGAGTCATGTTTATAATGCAGTCCTGTGTGCTGTATGTTGTAGGCGGCAGCATCCCTAACCTCTGCCACTAACCCCAACATCACCTCAGCCTCCAAGTTGTGACAACTAGGATTTATTCCTTGGTTGTTTTAATGACACACATTATAAGAAAAAACTCCTTTCTTTAACATGTTTGCAATGGAAGAAGATGACTTTTCACATGTATGTCCCAGGAGGAGGATATTGTCATTTGTAGACCTAGATATTAGAAACGTTAAGATCAAGGGGGCTTGCTCAGAAACAGAGTATTTGCCTCGCCAGTGAAAGAACCTGGATAGGACCCCAGCACCCAACAAAAACCAAATGTACTAATTAAGTTTTAAAGAGGGATTTTACATATTTTGAATAAAATAAATGGCACATTTCTCCCAATTATAGTACTACTTTTAGAATCATTCCAAGACAAATAACAAACACGCTTTTTAGAAAATGTTTGCAAATATTCCAGGCTTTGCTTCTGCATCAAGTCACGCCATTCCATACACTCATGGGTGATCACAGACAACAGACTAATTCCTAATCCTCACTCGTGGAACCCAGCTCCATTCGGATGAGGAGCCGATGCAGAGAACAGATGTGCTCACAACACTGTAGCCCAAGATCAGCAGTGGGACCGGGACCGATGCAGGGATAAGCCAATGGCAGGGCAGGGCGCCAGTTCCTTCATTTAATTCCACCTCACTGCTAAGGCCATGTGTTGGAGACAAAATCTGTATTGACATTTGTTTTTATTTTGGTGAACTCTCAGTTTTTCCTGTCCTCTGATAACCTGCTCACACTCTACTATCTCCTATACAGAGCTCAGCCCCATAAAGAATATTTCAGCCATTGTCTGGGCTAGTCATGACTTCACATGTTCTTCACCCTCCAGAGGCCCCTGCACCAACTCGACATTTACTTCCTCATATAAACTCATAAAATCCTGATGGATGGATCTGCTATAATAGTAAATCTTACCAAAAAGAAGTTATCATAAACAGAATCTATTTGTCACGAGACAATGCTTAAGTGAGAGATATGTATTTTTAAAGAGGATATTGGTTTGACTAAAATAAACCTTTGTCTCTAAACTGACTGCATCCTCTCCCACAAAATGAGCATGTTAATGAGACTGACATTTGCAAGAAAGGTGCACCCTGATTTGCAAAATTTTACTGAACAATATACCAACTGGAATTAAATTACTTGGAATGATGTCACCTTTCTGATTATCCTAATGAATAAAACTTCATGAACAAAGTTTTCTATTTTTTTGAAATTGTGTTTAATTTTACTGGAATATATTTTCAAAATGACTAGCTCAAGTATTTTCCTGGTGATGTAGTTTTACAATAGACCAGGACAGATCCTTACAACCATCTTGAACACAACTTGCCCACATGCTCTATTAATGAGCATCAGCCCCTCCACCTCTCCACCTGGGAACTGCCATGTGGCTTTTAGAACAACAAAACAAAATACAGCAAAACAAGAAAAAATATTTGGTATCCTAAAACATGTAACAAACACAAATGGACTTACTTTATTTTAAACGTTTTAAAATAGATTTATGCCTTATGCTCCTGAGCTATGTTGAAGTTTAGAATTTTATTTTTTTATACTTCAATATTCTTTTGGTACAACCTTATGTCATCGGTAAAATCACTAGATGTCAACCTTTAAATCTCACTGTTTAGAGCAGTAAAATTTTATAGTAAGATCAAAGATTATATAGATAAAAACATAAGTATTTTTACAAGTGTTTTCTAAGTTAAACTTTTAATAATTAATAGAAATTCTTAGTTGCAGAAAAGGAAAGATGAAATCTGTAACGACAGTTTTCACAAATGGAAAAGACGTGTTGACAAGGCTGGATGCTGACCTTGGCAAGGAAACTTAGGTATTAAAGTAGAATCTTTCCAAGGACTCTGAATGCCCATGCCAACTAAGATACTCTGCCTCCAGACGCTGGACAACTTCCAGGTACACTGTGAGCCAAGGTAGCAGAGAAGAAACCCTGCCAGATGTACTTCTGCTTTTGAATCGCCTCTCTGCCTTCAAGGTGCAGTAGTTTCAGACCTTAGAAATGTATTTTCTGTTCTGACTTTAAAAATCGTATACTTTTCAAAATGAAGTTGGGTATATTAACATTTGGCGTGCAAATATTTCTTATTGTTTTTTCACTTGTTGAAATGCTCCCTTGACAAGAATGTAGTGTCTTTGCCTCTTCTGATTGGTTTTAGCTTAAAGGCCACTTTGTCTAAGAAAAGGGAAGCTCCTCCACATTGCCTTCATACTGTGTTGCATGGATTAAAATTTTTGTTCCTTTCAATTTAAGTCTGTGTTTTTCTTTATGGATGAGGAATGTCTCCTGCAGATGACATGTGGTTAGATTTATTTTTCAATCTAATCTTCAAACACTGAAATTTACTATTCTCATGAGATGATTGAATTTTGCTGGTTTTTTTAGCTATTGATTTCTTTCTGATTTTATTTTAGTTATTTTCCCTGTAGGATACATGTTTTCTTGTTTTTTTTTTTTTTTCCTTATGATTAACCTCCCTATCTGTCAGATTCCCCTTACCTATTTTTTTGTAATGTTGCTTTAGTGGTCATGAATTCCTTTAGGTTATCTTTGTCATGCAAGGTCTTAATTAGTCCAATTTTGAAAAAAAAATCATTTTGCAGAGAGAAGTATGGGTGGAAAATTGCTTTCTTTTAGAGTTTGAAAGATTTCACTTGAAACTCTGCTTTTTATAATCTCAGTTTGGAAATGTGACGTTATTCTAATAGATCTGCTTTTATGTTACTTGTTTTTTTCTCTAATGGCTTTTAGTATTCTTTGTGCTGAATATATGTGACTTTTATGATGATGTGTCATGAGAAAGTTCTATTTTGGTCATGCTTAGCTGGTGTTTGAGATGCTTCATTTTCCTGGAAGTTAATCTCTTTTTTGATTTTTGAAACGTTTTATGCTATGATTTCAACGAATGCATTTTTCTAACTTTAGCTTGATCCTCTCGCTTTTCTTTTACTCCTCTGATTGTGAGGTTGAATTATTTTCTCCATCGTTCAGCAACTGTTGAATCTGGTTTTCTTGCTGACTTACTGATTTTACGGTATCTTTGACAATACAATTCATGGCTTCAACCTGTCCGTCAGCATCCAAAGTTCTGCCCTTGCATTCAATTATTTGATGTTACGTCCTTTCCAGTAAGGTTCTCATACCTGAAATTCTGCTTAGATTTTTTCATATTCTCTAACTTTTCAGTGACTCAGAAGAGAATAAGCTGAACTCTCCTTATTCAGAGATGGCATGAGACCCTACTCTGGGGGCCCAAAGAGCTCCATCAGAATACTCTGCAGACTAATGAATAAATCCCCCAAAGTGGTAGGATTTAAATCAACACACATAAGTCAACAGCATTCCTATATATCAACAATGAACTTACTGAGAAAGAAATCAGAAGAATAATTCCAACCCTAGTAACTATCAAAAAATAGATAGGAATAAACCTAAGGAAGTGTAAGATGTCTTTAATAAAATCTATAGTACTGTAAGAAAGAAATTAAGGAAGACCTTAAAATGGTAAGATATTCCCTATTCTTGGATAGGCAGAACAACCATATCAAAATAATCATGCAAACAAAGGAATTATATATAGATTAAATGCAATTTCAATCAAAATTCTAACAGAATTCTTCACAGAACTAGAAACAATAATTTAAAAACTTATATAAAACCAGAAAAGACCCAGAATTTCTAAAGCAATCTTAAGAAACAAGAACAAAGCAGAAAATATCACAATCTCAACTTCAAATTATATTACAAAACAACAGTGACAAAAAAAAAACCACATGGCATTTGCACAGAAATAGTCAGGTGGATAAATAGAAGAGAAGTGAGGATTCAGGAACAACCCGGGCACTTTCAAATGTCTGATCTTTGAAAAATGGGCCAAAATTCCACACCAGAGAAAGGACAGCCTCTTTACAACAGATGGTGTTGGGAAAACTGGTTATCTCCATGTAGAAGCATGAACCTAGATGTGTATTTTTTACCCTGTACCAAAACCAAATCATCATGGATCAAAGACTTAAACATTGAAACAAAACACTGTATACAAAATAGGTAAAACCCTATAAGGAAAAGGTATAGGAATGGACTTAATGAACAGAATACCAATTGTACAAGAAATAACACCAAGAATCAACAAATGGGATTGCGTCAGACTAAAAAGCCTTTGCACAGCAAAGGAAACAATCAACAGAATGAAGAGACAACCTACAAAAAGGCAAAACAAACAAACAAACAAACCAACAAACCCACTTGCCTGCCACTCCTTGGGTTGAGGACTTACATCTAGAATATACTGAACATATTCAAAAAACTCAAATTCAAGACCCATTCAAAAAAAAAAACCCTAAACATTGAAATGAATAGACAGTTGTCAAAAAAAATTAGTACAGATGGCCAACAAGTACATGAAAAAATGTGCAACATCTTTGGCCATTAGAGAAACACAAATCAAAACCACACTGAGATATTATCTTACTCTAATAAGAATGGCTGTCATCAAGAACTCAAACAATAGCAGATTCTGGAAAGAGTGTGGAGAAAAAGAAATGCTTCTATATTATATTGGGGCTGTAAACTAGTACAACCATTATGGAAATCAGTATGGAGATCTCTCAGAAAACTGAAAAGAGCAATCCCACTTGATTCAATGCTATCGTTTCTGGGGATCTTTCTGAGAGAGTTAAAGACATCATCTTACACATCTCACCTCTTACACATGCAAACCATGTTTATAGCAGCACAACTCCTCACAGCTATGTCTTGGAAGCAAGCTGTATTCCCATCAAAGGATGAACGAATAAAGAAAATGGGGTATATATACATAATGAAGCATGACTGCCCTAAGTGAAGATAAATCTGAATTATCATAGGAAAATGGATGTACCTCTTAGACCATAAATCTTATACAAAAGGTCAAGTACTGCATGGTTCGCTTATATGAGAAACTTAAAATATAAATGACCAAACAAGCAAAATAAAAGATAGTTGACATGAAATAGGGAAGTGAAATTATAAAGATGGAAAGGAGACTTGGGGCAATGGAGAGGGGAGAAGGGGGATTACAAAAGGTCAAAATGATTATATACAAAATATGCATATAATTATATATGAAATTTATCCAATCTCTATGTAATATGCAGATTAATACATATCACAAACATAACTAAAGAAAAATAATTATAAAACCCCTATACCTACCCACAACTAACTGTCAGTTACCCCCCTAAGTATCTACTACTTCTTATTTGTAGGCTATTGGCTCAGCAAGTTCACTATCGTGGGACTCAGCTGTCCACGGATGCACTTGTGGCTATTACCACAGCATGTAATAAATGTTACTTAGAAGTTTTTAAGTTTCCTCAAAATGCAAGCAAGATAAATCATGCCAGGAATATGGTTTCTTTTAGAGTAGTTTTGTTACCCATTTTGGAAAGATTAGGAATTACAGTCAAAGGAAATCAAGCCAATGTGATGGAATTTTGTATAATTTTTAGAAAGTTATTTTAATAGTCTAAGAATTTCATCGTAATCCAAAAATTAGAATATTTGGAAATATTCTAGCACTTTTCTTTTTTCCATCTTTATATACAAATAGCTCATATCAAATAGCACAAGCTATAGAAAAAATTTAAAATTAATCATGAGGTAGACCTAGTCAGTTTACATTTGAATTGCCACAATAGCAGAATGGTTAATCAATTATGCTACTGGGGATTGAACCTAGGGGTACTCTACCACTGAGTTATGTCTGAAGCCCCTTTAATTATTTTTATGTATTTCAAGGACCCCAGCTAAGCTTCTAACATATCATCCTCCTACCTCATCCTCTTAGCTGAGATTACAGGTGTGTGCAGCTGTGCCTGCTTATTACTTATTTTTAATAACAAGACTGAACAAGTAAGTACAAGACAAAATATCAATCAAGACTGGAAATAACCAGGATTTCTTTATTCAGGAATATTAAAATCTAAGTCAGATCTAAGTAGAAAGTAAGGAAAGATACATGAGTCGTGTTAGCTAAAGGTAATTTTCAAAAACTCTAAAATAAGAAATATAAATAACATAAGAGTTTAACTAAAAAATTTTTTCTTATGTTATGATAAATACCAAAATTCTATGATTTAGATTGGAAGGTTGAATTTTATCAATTTAGAAGTTACAATAGTACTATAAAACTGAAAAGAAAATATTCTAATATTCTAGTATATTTTAATGTAGTTAATGTTAATACTATAAAGGTTATGGCTAGAAATAGTAACTTAAAAATTGAAAAGTATATATGGAGAATTTTTTCTCACATAATTTTGCATTTATATAAATATACAAAAATGTTTTCTTTAACTTCTATAGCCTGAAAATATATTTGAAAAAAAAGAGTTGATTTCATTTCTTTTTCTTTTTTTTTTTATGACAGGGTCTCACTCTGTAGTCTAATCTGGTCCTAAACTCACTATGCAATCAAGGCTGGCCTCAAACACATAGCAATCCTCCTGCCTCAGCCTTCCATACGCTGGGATTGTAGGTGCATGCCACCATGCCTGGCTTATGTGGTGCCAGAGCCTGGCATGCCAGGCAAGTGCTCCCACCACTCAGCTATGCCCCAGCCCAAGAAGACTTTTCAAGTGGTTTAAAAATGCACATCATTTTTTTTTCTGTTCCTGAGGGTCAAACCCTGGCCCTTATACATACTAAGGAAGTATTCTTCTGATGAGCTACATCCCCAGCCGTTTCAAGTGGTACAGATTTATTTTTCTGACATGTTACAGATTCAATTTTAGATTTTAAATATTATGCTAAGATTAAAAAATATTTTGTCACTATAAAACTATGTTCTATGTATTCCCACATATTGACATGTATTTCTAGGGAAAACTTAAACTCTATGTTACTGGAATAAGAGTGTTAAAGAGTCACAGGAAATGAGCTTTGAAAAAAAAATACTTCATAGAGGAATTTATAAATAAGCAATTGTCTATGGAGGAATGGCACAAAGGTTAAAGCGCTTGCTTTGCAAGTACCAGGCCCTGAGTTCAATTCCCCAGCACCGTATAAAGCTGGACATGGTGGTGCATGCCTGTAATCCCAGAATTTAGGAGGCTGAGCCAGGCAGATTGTTCTGAATCCAAGAAGAAGAAGAAGAAGGAGGAATAGGAAAGAGAAAGAAAGAAAGCAAGCAAGCAAGCAAGCAAGCGTTCTCTAGAGCTGTTAGAATGAAGGCATGAAGGCATTTTTGACTCCTAGTCTATGCTCAGCCACTAGGAATTAGTGAACTGCAGTTTAAATGTCAGATATATATATTTTTTTTCTTAGAAGTGAGGACATAGCCTTGATTGTTTTTCCACACCTTCACGTGGTCCATCTCACAGGTTACCTTCTACTCAGGGTTAATATTTATGAATTAGGAATAGTGCTGAAAATAGCAGCTGTGTTTTATAATTTTCTTTAACTATGTAACATCTGCTATCTTCTTCATGGATATACATACATACATACATACATACATACATACATACATACATATATAATGCCCAGCAGAAGTTACAAGGTTACTAAAGTTTAAAGTGTCACAAAGGCATTTTATCACCTACTATCACAGATACTAGGGAGGATGCTTTCTTATTTTCCCCATTTAAAATTTTCCAGCCTTTTAACCTTATGCTTTGACCCAGAAGTCACGACTATATCTCCTTTTTAAAAAAAGAGAGCGAAGAAAATTTGGACAATTTAGATTTAGTCTTCACGAATATGTTAACGTCCTCCAATACCTCTTTGTCCAGAGCTTTCATTTTAGGGTTTCTCTGTTCCTCTACAGGGTAGAACCCACAACGGGTGGAGGACATACTTTGTGGTATTCTCTAGGCTTCTTGGTCACAGTTTGGCAATATGTAACTAACCCTTAACCAAGGAGCAAAAAACCAAAAACACAAATAAACAAAAACAATAAAAATCCCAGGATAAATGCATTCAAAGTGAGAGTCAATATCGCGAGGAGGACTAATGGCACTGTATCTTTTACTCTAATCATTTTTTCAAATTTAAACATGTACCATTTATTTTAAATCACATCTTGTACATGATTTATGGCAATTTCTGTAGAAGACAAACCTTATGGTGCATCCGCATGGTGCAACCACATTTGCTTTATTCACCAGCTCTGTCACTGTGCTGCCTCTGGCTCTTCCCAAAGTTAAAATGACCATGGGAGGTAAAGGTTTTGAGTTAATTCAGGACACGGAGGCAGCCATGACAGCACCACCAAGCACGAAGGAAGAGATCCAGGACTTCTCCCTCTCCACAAAGTCTATCTTCCTGTTCCTTGCCATTAGCTTAATATTTTGCTCATTGGCTTATTTATACTTTGGGCTTCTCATATCAGAGAAACCTGTGACATTGAAATTTCTGTGTTCTGATTCATTTTGCATGATGGTCTCCAGGTATACCCATTTTATGCAAATGACTCAAATTTATCTCTGTGGCAGGGTATTACTCCATTGTATGAACACACCACATTTTCTATATCCATTCATCTGTAGATGGACACACTGGCTGCTTCCAAGATTCAGCCTTTGTTGTTTCACATGATCTTCTTTCCTGTTGGTCCTCAGCGAGGTGGACACTTCCATGGCTGTGGGCTCTGCACTGGGTGATCCCTCCAGGGCCAGCACCAAGTGCTTCCAGACTGGAACCAGCTTCTGTCCTGGCCCCGCCTTCCTCCTGGGGGCTCCTTTATGTGGTCCTCATGATGACTGTGTCTTTATAGACCTGCTTGCGTGGCTTAAAGACATATAGGACAGACACAGGTGGAAGAAAACTGCCACACAAGGGGTGACTGAAACATACAGTGAATGCCAAAATTACAAAAAAATTACCACAGTAAAAGACACATTGTAAGAACAGTGGAATAAGTATGTTCCAAGTCAGAGAATTATTATTAGTCTTTTGAAGATTCATGGTAACGTGTCTTTTACAGAAGTACATTTTTAAAACTTAAACACTCACTACACTTTTTTGACCATACCACATGATCAAATATTCGTGGAACTTTTTGTCAAAAAAAACCATTACCATGTGTCCTGGGGCCAGTGTCACAGGCTCGTGGTAATCTTAGCACTTCAGGAGGTTGACACAGGAGGAATGCAAGTTCAAGCCCAACCTGAGCTCTTAGCATCTTGGTAAGATCTTGTCTTGATATAAGAATTAAAAATTGAGATGAGATATAGCTCAACGGCTTTAGGCTTAAACCCCAGTAGCACAACAAAACCAGCAACAAACAAAGCAAAACAAAATGAACAAAAACCCTATCCACATGCAAATAAAACAAAGGAAAGCAAAACAAAAACAAAAACAAAAACAAAATATTGCAGTGGTGCAGTGTGTCCTTATTGACAGGATCTCAACTGTATGGCCTCTGATTCTTCCCCACAGGCAATGTGACCACAAAAGGTTAACATTTTGAATCAAGGCCGTCACAACAGCTGCCTAAAGACACTGTCATGTACAAGGCCCTGGGTTCAATCCCTCAGCACCACATACAAATTAGCCAGGTGTGGTGATGCACACCTGTAATCCTAGCACTCAGGAGGAGCCTGAGGCAGGGAAGATCACTGTGAGTCTGAGGTGAGCCTGGGTTACACAACAAGTTCAAGACCAGCTTGGACTATAGGC
>PVKB01006494.1:0-60412 GCA_004027205.1 Ctenodactylus gundi
CCCCCCCCCCCCCACATTGTATTGATTTGTATACATGCAAAATTCAAAGTTTACAATGGAGTTGAGCATTTTGTGCACATACGTATCTTGTCAAGGTGACAAGGGCTTTCACAGATGCTTTTTAAGAGCACTTTGGAGTATCATATCATTTGGAGCACCAAGGATAGGAGTTATACCTCAACCAAAGATTTGGGGAAAATCTTCCAAAAGTTTGAGGAAATTATAAAGTAGATTTAATTCTCCAAGATTAGAAAAAAATGCCACTGAAGGTTGGGGAGGGTCTCGTAGCAAAGATCACTTTCACATGTATAACTCAAGATATCCCAAGTTGACTTGACTTTAGAGTCTTATTTATTTTCAGAACTTCTATCAATTCCCCCAGGATTAGATTATTGAGGAACACCCTTAGGGAACCATTGCTGAAGAAAAAGTTAGGGCTTGTGTGGCTCAGATCCTAGGATAAATGATTTATTTACCACTTGTGTTCACAATTGTTCAAGCCGAGGATCCCCTTCAGTGACTTCAAATCACACTGACTGTCATCTGTGCCTCTGGCTCTGATTCACTTGCTTTAGTTCCACTTTACAAAAGGACAAGGAGGGTGCCTGGAGAGAGGAAGTAAGCATATCTGTGTTCATAGTCCCCAGGCACGCTGTGACTGTGCTGGTCATTAGAACGCTCTTGGCCTGTGAGCCCCCTGTGTCAGTCTTTGCAAAGGATCCATAGCCTGTGAGGAATCTTTACTAAGGAAGGAGAGTGTGTGTGTGTGCATGCGTGCATGCATGTGTGCGCTTGCACACATGCGCATACGTGAAAAAGTAAGAGAAGGAAGAGGAGAATGTGTGAGTGCAGGGGTGGTGGCTCTCTGTGGCCACTAGTGACATCAAGCACCTACCTTCTAACTTTGAGCTGAGCTCTCATTTCTCTCCTTGTGACAGTGAACTTAGTTTGTCAATCACAAATTTAACCTGGATTCAGTTTAGGCATGTGGATCTTGGAGGTAGAAAGTTTCCAGGCCTTGTTGTGTCCCCAGTATCCCTAAAGTTTATTTAGAACCTTGTGTTGAATAACTATTTAAGTACTTTTTATTGACTCTTCTTACTCATAGGGTAAGACAGAAACATTTTTAGAAATGGCACGTAGAAGCAGGGAACAGGGGCATAGGCCTGTGACCCCAAACTTTAGGAAGTGAAGGCAGGAGGATGACAAATTTTAGCCCAGGTTGGGCAACTCAGTGAGGCCCTGTCTCAAAGAGTTAAAAAAAGAGGCTGGAGATGCAGCTCAGTGCAAAGGCCCTGGACCCCCAGTACCATGAGTACAACATGTGCATGCACACACATACTACACGCACACACATGCACATACACAGGGTGCAGGGTAGCCTTAAATGATCTATTATGTGCCCCTGTGCCCCACTCCCTGGCCTTACTGTTTATGACTCTTCAGTCTTTCTGCCCGCTTTGCTGCTGATCTAGTCAGATTGCATTCCCCAGAGGCTTCTGTATTCACTGTGTTTCTGATTGCTTCAAGATCTTTACATATGTCCTTCTCTCTTCCTTAGATATCTCCCTTCTCTTGTTGCCCAGACACATTATTATCCTTCAGAGAGCAGCTCAGGAGTTACTTCTTCAAGGACATTTCTTTGACCTCTCTTGCCAGGCCCTCCATGTCAGACCATCCATCTTGAGTTCTTGTAGCACTGTATTTCTTTCAGAAGTACATGTAACAGTTGATATTTACTTCCCTTTTTAAAAGTACTTGATTAATGTCTGGTTTCCGCAACAGATACAGCAGTTTATGAGAACAAGGACTAGATCTTAGGTGTGAAATGTCAGGCTTTGCATACTCACGGTGCCTGGTAGTTAAGAAACTGTGTGTGGAATGAGGGTATGATGGTAGGTTTCGAGGGCTCTCTTCATCTCAGGGCAACCCATTCCATGGTCTTGGAGCTTCTGTTGACTTCTGGTTTTGCCATGTGACAGTTTACTGCTTGTGTCCATTGTACTGAGAAATTATAAGCAGTTTTGTCCTCCTCTAATCAAATCAGCGATCACTTCAGCCTTTGCAAAGCTGCCAGCCTGGACTTTACAACGTGGCTTCCCTACAATGAATGTACCCATAGGCAAATCTTGGACTTGACCCCACCCACCTTCTGGCTGTAGAATTACATGATAGCCTCACCCGGCAGCGGCAGTCCATACCATCCCATTTGCTTTTTCTTCTCCCCTTTTTTCTTCCAGCATTTTCAAAGGCAGTCTCACAAGTTAAGATGTTGAGACTATGAACTCACTCTCTCTCTCTCTCTCTCTCTCTCTCTCTCTCTCTCTCTCTCTCCCTCCCTCCCTCTCTCTCTCTCTCTCTCTCTCTGGAAGGAATGTACATGTGTGTGCCTGGTGGGTGAGAGTACATTAGGGCAGATTTTTACTACCAGTGATTCCAATTCATGGTGAAACCAACTCTGCCTGGTTCTGACAGCACCAAGGCACCTTCTGGCTGAAGAATGTTTTCTTTTCTCTTATTACCATTTCCTTTCTCTTAATCAACATGACCTCATAATGTTGGCATTACTCAAGGCTCAAGCCTTGACAGTCTTGCATCCAGTTGCCTTTACCTTCTAGCCCTGCCCCTGCCATTTGATCAGACCATGTTCTTGGGACTTCACACAACAGGAAGAACCTCCCCACGGGGGTAAAAAGCTAGGTGCTCTCTTCTTTCTCCTCTCTTCTGCCCTTAGTGCTAAAACATTAGCCTGACCTTCCATTCCCCTCAGTTTTCTCCCACCCAGCTATCCAAAGCCTTTTAGCCTTTTATTCTCCAGATGCAACTCCCTTTTCCACCTGCAGGTGGGACTCTGGATGGAAGTAGGCGTGGGAAGGGAGGCTTCCACAGCCCTTGGGTACAGTGCATACTGTTGTTAAGGTTGGGACCATGTGGTCCTCTATAGGCATTTGACAAAGCTTCTGTGGTGGAGAGAAGCCCTGGTCACTCAGCAATTCCTCACCCTCTTTACTCCCCACATGGCAGAACCAGTATGTGGTCCATGCTGTGGGGCTTGATAGTGTTCAGAATCCTCAGTGTCCCTTGACCACATGACTAATGCAGAAGCTTAAGTATCTATCATTGGAAAGTAGAGCTGTAACTTCTATAATGGGTGAGAAAGCCCATTGTCAAGTGATGAAAAGAGTGGATGCATGGAGTGTAGCTGTGTGATCTGGCACAGTACTAGAATTGTGACCAGGGAGCCCCTAAAACCTCCCGGACTCAGATTTATTGCTCAGCTGTTACTTTCTCTGATGTATCTTGGTGGGACCCTTCTTGAGTTCCTGAAATACTCTTCCAAGAGATCCCTCATTATCTCAGATCACTCAACAAATCTATGTTCATTGCAGCCACAAGAATTTATCTAGAATATTGTCTAGGGTCCTTAATTTATTTCTTTTTAAAAGTTATCTACAAATACAGCCTTCCCTTTTACCTGTCATGGCCTCCTGAAGGGAAGTTCTTTGTTACTTTGTTACTTTTGATGAAATGACATGGAATAAACAGGGCTGGGGAGAGAGGAAGAGGAAGAGGAGTAAAAGGTTGGAGGGAGAGGAAGGTAATTTTTACGAGGATGTGACCTGCGTTACCTAGATGCCTTCACTGTGTACACTGTGGCTGGGGAAGAGTAGAGGGCAAGGTGAGTCAAAAAGTAAGGAACATAGATAAAAATAAGGAACAGTTTTTGGCTGAGTATTTCATGAAGAGAAGCTGGACAATCCCTTGATTCAGAGTTTTGTTTGGGGATTAACTAGTTTTGATGGCTATTTTTGGAAGCGAGAAAATGGAAGTTTATTTCACCGCCAGCTCTGCCTGTTTCAATTTGGCAAACACGGATTTCTTCGCTCCCTTTTTGTATTTCAGATAGAGCCTAAATGAGCGGTACTGGCTGTTGTTCAATCCAACCCTCCAGCTCTCAGAGTGCAGCCCCAGCAGAGATGGCCTGCTGCTACCCAGAAGGCCAATAGAGGGCTCCCGAGAACACTGAGCAAAATGTGGTGGCAGTCACCTCCAGGAGGTTCAACTCTCATGGCAGTTATTTTTAGGGTTACTTCATATACTAACAGATAGACTTGGATTTGTATGGCGAAGGTACCAGAGAAGGAGCACCTGCTGTGACTGCAAGAGAAGCTGCGGCTTTGGAGAAGCTTAGGTTGCAGTAGATTAGCTGGAAGGCCCCTTCTGAGCGCAAACCAGTACACTGACCTAGAATAGCTCTTCTGAAGTTAGCTGACAGCTTTATAAAACACTTGTTAGATATGTTAAAGCCTGGATTCTGTTCAGTATGTCGCTTTGGAAATAATTACCTCATATCTCTAAGATCAGCTCGCCTGATTTTTTTTTTTTCGTTTTTTTGTTTGTTTGTTTGTTTTTAGACGTGATGATACTGGGTCATCGGAAGTTTGTCTTTGTAAGACCTTTTAAAGCACAGCTTTCTATTAACTATAGCTTATTGCAACCTCGTTCAGGAAAAATCTAAAAGAATGTAGCTTATTTAAAAGCCACAGAGTTGTTTCTCTTCCCCTAATACAAGTCTACAAAAGGGATTTATTATGCATTCAGAGAAATAGTTGGAATAAGGCATGCGTTCCTTTGTGACCAATGAGTTATGACAATTTGACGTGGGTGAAAGATAACAGCAACTGTAGCCAGAAGATGTAGATTGAAACCTTAATACTATTTCCTACCAAATCATGTCGCCTTTGTGTTTCTTTATGTCATTGGAATAACCCAAGTGGTCCTACCTACTCCAGAGTGTGAAGGTCACATAAGACATTGCAATAGAAGTGCTTTGCCCATTGCAACATGCCCCACAAGTGTTCCAACTCTTAATACCATAATTGAATGTTCCAGATTTTAGTGACATATTTGGTCAACTACCATGAATGCTCTTTTTCCTGAACTTAAGATTCTATATAAGCTGTATCATGGCTATGGATTTTCTCATCTTTCAACTGGATACAAATTAGAAGAGGGGCAGAGAAATATTTCTGAAGTGCAAAGGGAAGCGAATTCAATTTGCAGATCTTAAGACAGAAGATTATCCAAGGAACTAAGCAAAACCAGTATTTTGGAGCCAACATTGAGACTATGTTTGAAGCAGGAACTCACCTTGTCTTTATTTATTTATTTGTTTGTTTATTTTCTTTCATTTGCTGCTTGAAGATCTAGGAATACACATTTAGGAATGGAGGGTCGGGGAGTAGAGTCTTACAATTTGATATTTTCCTGTTTCTCGCTTTCTCCCTCCCTCTCCTTCCTTCCTCTTTCTCTCCTTCCCTCTCCTCATGTCTTCAAGCGTATGTTGACATGTAATCCTTTGCCAAACAATCATGCCAAATACAGGAGGCAACAAATAGGAAGATGGTATACCCCCACCTTCAAGGAACCCTACTCTGCCTGTCATATTAACAAGAGATTTAAAATATAGATACTAAGATTTTTCTTTTTCTTTACTAAATGAGACCTATATCAAGGATGCAATATAGCATAGTGGTTACGAATAAAATCTATGGAATCAGAGTCTTAGGGTCTCACTTCAGATCCGCTAGGTAGACAGCCTTTGTCATGAATAAGTTGTCTTTTCTAAACCTCAGCTTCCTCTTCCATAAGTGGAGTTATGGTTGCCTACCTTGAAGAGTAGCTGTAAGGTTGGAGTGAGCCGGTATGTGTAGAGTGTTCCACACTTGAAATAGCCTGTGGTAAGCTCAGTATTGGCATCGTAATCACTGAGACGTACAATGCTGAGTCATCTTACATGGGGAGCCATGGAAATTCAGAGCAGGGAGTCTCCTAGAAAGGCATTGTGGGGAAAGACCTTCGACCTCTCAGAGGGTGAGAGGATTTGCCACTGAGTGAGGAAAGGGAAAGGTTGTTCCAGAGTGACATGGAGAATGGAATGCTTGGCAAAGGAGGGAATTGGGAGAGAATGTGGCAAGTGCTGGGAATGGGGAGACAGCCATTTTGCCACACAAAAAAGAAGCTCATGTTGCGATCTACTTAATATAGTCATTCCGACTTAGAAATTTTCATAAAGATATCTTGCCTTGTCTCTCTGTGCAGGAAATTGCCTCAATTATCCTAATGCTTTGCTGGTCTGAATTGGAAGGCAGTTATGTGAAATCGTGAAGATGATACAATTTGTTTTCTGAAATTCTCAGCTACTCTTCCCCATCTCACTGGGGCCTCCTAGTCTGCTCAGTCAGCCAGGATCTCTATGTACTTAAAAGATTCATTTTTTTCTTATTACGTAACTAATATTTGTTTATTGAAGAGAAATTAGAACACACAGGAAAAACTATCTTGTGGTCCCGATGGTATTTGACTTAACCATTACCTGAAGAAACACATTCTTAGAAAAGAAACTGATAAGTGAATTTACATTAAAGTAAAATAGTTTTCAATGTGACCTCATTTAAGAGTTGTCCAAAGTTTAGCGGTACCCAATTCAGGTCAAATGAAGAGAGAGCTAGCAGTAAAATTTTAGGCATCGGCAGGTGTCTAGGGAAGTCATTTTGGGGTGGCAGTATATATTTAAAAAGCAGAATTGTATCATACCTAAGGTGTCAGATTTGTTTTTAAAAATAACTTTTGACATATTTTATTGAAAAATAATCTATGTACTATGAAAAGCACATATCTTTTTTTTTTTTTTTTTAGATATTTGGGTGCGCTTTGACAATTGCACCTGTGTAATCCAATCCCTCTTGCCAATCAAGTTGTGCAGTAGTATTTCTAATCTTCAGCACTCTGGGAACCTGAGACAGGAAGATTGTAAGTTCAATCCCCACCCAAACAATTTAATAAGATCCTGTCCCAAAAGAAAACAGAAAAACAGGCTCAGAATGTAGCTTTGTGTGAAGGACGTGGGTTCAGTCCCCCTGTTTCATTTTATGGTGCCTGGATTCTTTACCTCAGCCTTTGTGACAAGCACTGACATGTTGAGGGCATGAATAGTTTGTCCCTCCAAGTTCATAACCTGTTGATACTGATGAATAGCTGGGTTATTTTCCCTTTTGTAGTTATTATGATGACTAAAGTTGTTAAGAATATTTGTGTACAAATCTTTTATACTACTCTAATAGCTTCATCATGCCATGCCATGCTAGTGCCATTTTTATTTTTTGTTTGTTTGCTTTTGAGACTGGTTCTTGAACTGTAATCCACGCTGGTCCTAGATTCTCAGGCTAGCCTCGAACTCACAACAATCTTCCTGCCTTGGCTTCCTGAGTGCTGAGATTACAGGCATGCACCACCACACCCAGCTACTCTGTGGTGCTAGATCCGAGAGATTTGAGCCTCTTAGGCAAGCACACTAATCGTTGAGCTACACCCCCAGCCCTGAAATCCTTGTTTTTATTATGCTTAGATTTCACTGAGATTCTTCGATCTGTACATTTGTATTTTTAATGAAATTTGGGGAAATTGTATTTTTAATGAAATTTGGGGAAAAAAACAACATTATTTCTTTAAATGTTTTCTTTTTTTCTGACTTAAGCTTCCTCTTTCTGTTAGTGTAACGTTTTGGCAGCGTGTTAGGTTGCTTCATATTTCCCCATAGATCACTGTGGCTCAGTTCATTTTTTACTATGTCTGATGCTTTCTACAATTTGGTTTGGAATTGTTCTTATTCTCTGGTCTGTAGGTTCACTGATGCTTTTTCTTACAAAGCATCACCTACTTTTAAGTCCATTTTGTGAACTGTTAATCTGATTCTTCTCTGTTCTAGAATTATAACTTGATTCGTTTCTTGTTTTCATCAAATTGATCTATTTCTTTAAATACCTGTATATGTTTATACTATCTAAAATCATCAACTGCTAATTTGCTCTTTTATTCCTGGTTTGCTTCTAGCAACTGACTTTTCTCTTGGTAATGGGTCACTTTTTCTTGTGTCTTTGCCTATCTGGCAATATTTTCTATTATATGCTGGACATTATTGATGCTACATTATTGATTGTCTGGGCTTTTTTTTTCTGTCTTCGTAGTTGAATTTTGTTCTGGTGGGCAATTCATTTACTTGTAATTCAGTTCAATCTTTTTGATTCAGCATTCTTGGGAATTATTGATGCTCCTTACCTAGGTCAAGCTCAGATCTTCTAAGAATGGACTTTCTGGGATCTATACTACATTTGTTGAAGGCTCCCTATAGTAGCCAGCAAAAACCTTGTGACAAAGCCCTGTGCATTCTGCAGTAGACTGAGATACAATCTCTAGTAGATGCAGGACCAGTTATTCTCAGATAATTTTTCTTTCTTTGATAGATTTTATTTTCCTGGACCTAGGAACAATGTACAATATTGTGTTCAGGTGCAAGTCTCCAGCAGACCGCTCTGTAGAGCTGTGAACGGTTTCTTTGCACAGCTTCCTGATCTGGTAACTTATCCTGTGAATTCCAGGTGCCACGATAGCTTCAAAGTCAAGTTTCCCTGTCCTCCTGCCCTCTGCAAGACCATGTTTTGCACCCCCGCCCCCCGCCTTTCCTTTTTAAGAAAGGGGCTTGCTCTGTAGTCCAGGTTGGTCCTGAACTCACTGTGTAGCTCAGCCTGGCCTAAAATAGCAGTACTCCTACCTTGACCTTCTGAGTGCTGGGATTTCAGGCATGTGCCAGCACTTCTGGTTAATGTGATATTGGGGATTTGAACTCGGGCCCCTTGCTTCTGCTAAGCAAGCACTCTAACTGTTGAGCTATGTCCCCATCCCCTTGACTCCTTGTTATGCCCAGTTCCACAAGTGCCTCCAGACAGAAAACTGGGACTTCTGGGAAAACTGGGACCTCATCTGTTTCACTTTTATCAGGGATCATAGTATTTTGGTGCCTGCTATGTAATGTCTGAAGACAGTTATTTTATTTCATGTGTATTTGTTCAGTCTTACAGATATTCACCTTTTGACATATAGTTCTACACATACCTGTTATCTTACATCCTGAACAAGTTGAAAGACCAAATTAAAGCAGATCAATAACTTTGCCTGTGAGGAAATGAAGATATTGACATAAATTATCTAGGATCTCAGTATTACAAACCCATGGGAAAGCTGGGATAACAAAATTTTCAGTTTTCAGTTTCTCTAACCACAGAGTCTTAAGCAGAAAGTATCTGGAAGCAGAGTCCAGAGGCAAATTGATAATCATGGAAACCAGAGGGAAGAGATCTCTGGGATGTAGGCTCTGATTGCTATAGTTGTTGAAGTCTGTGTTCTGGGATTAAGATGACATTGCACTTCCTTCAGGCTGGATGGGCTCCTTCCTACTTGCGTGAGGCTCTGAAACTAGGTCTGACCCGTGAGATGTGCTGGATGTCGATTCCAGTGAACATTTATTGCTAGTATAAGCATTTTGGTCTCTTTTTATTGTGTCATAGTGACTGGTGATGTTCAAGATGATAACTCTAATCAGCCTGGATCTCTGAATGACTAAGGGAGCAGAGGCCCCTTCCCAACTTTGAGTGGACAGGTACAGTAAACAAAAAGAATCACCTGTTGCTTAGTCCACTAAGATTTGGAGGGTTATGTGTTTTCATACAACATGAAAGGTGATCAAAAGATATAGTGAACATTATGAGCCACTCTGTGGAAAGGCATGAAAATTCAATATAGTAAATGACATTCCAAACCTTAGTTACAATGTGTGACAAGCTTCAACGTGGTCTGTATAATCAGTCAGTCATGTGCTATCAATTGAGGATTACCAACAATGCATTAACATGAACTTATGTCAATTTAATTGGAGTTGCATGACTGCCACTTCAGAATTCAGATTTTAAAGAAATGCCATCATGGAACATGAAACCTGGGCTTATCGTTATGATCCTAAGACCAAATTCAGAATTCTTAATGGAATTTACTAGTTCTACACATATGAATAAAAAGAGCACATCAATCAAGATCCAACATCAATGTGATGTTGTGAGTTTTGACCTTGGTAGAATTAGGTGAGCTCATTTTGTACCCAGCAACACTACAGTAAACTCTGAATATTATGGGGGCTTACTAGAATGTTTAAGATATGGTGTGTGTGTAGAAAAGAGCCCTTCCATCCTCTGTCATAATGACACTTCCTGTCATACAATCTGTTAGAGCAATTTCTATCAAAAATGCTGTGGTGTGTCCTCGTCTACCTTATTCACCAGATCTAGCACCATGTGATTTTTGGCTCTGCTACCAGTGTCAGAATGACCATGAAAGATAAACATTTTGAATAGACTCTGAGGACATTGAGGCAGCCTTGAAAATACAACTAAAGATTCTCATGTAGAAGGATTTTTAGAACTGCTTCAGAAAGTGGCAACAAAGGGGATAAGTGTGCACAAAGGTAGGAACATTTTGGGGAAAGATTAATGGTAATGTATCTTTTACTATGATAACATTCTTTTAAAAATTTTGGGGCATTTACCATATTTTTGATTCCATCTCACAACTTAGCCTATCTTAAGTGAGATATAAGTGGTTTTGATAAAAGCTGCTAGTTAGCTTGGTTCTCAGGAGGTAGACACCGAGACTAGAATTATTGAAAAAGTGCCTTTTTAGACATGTATTCTCAGCGGAGCTGCTAAGGTCAGGTAGAGAGATGGGCAGGGAAGGGAAGAATTGAATTAAGGAGTGACTTCAGGCTGTACCTGACCATGCTAGGGAACTCAGATGTAAGTTGTGCCTGGACATTGTCCCAGCTAACTGAGGAAGCCAGGCTTTCTTACGCCTGCACGTAGCCAGGGCCAAGGAGGGGAGGCTGATGCACACCAATGGCAGAAGAAGATACTGGGACTTAAGTGAAGGACTAGTATATCAGCTGCCATATAAGAAAGGAAGAAAAAGCTCTGTGACTTCATTTTCAGTTCTGTTTAATGGGCAGGTCCATAATTCCTTATCTCTTGTAAGAATGAGAGAAATGCACTGCAATATTATCTGAAGATAGAAATGCTGGTGTTTATACTGGTGCCACATGAAAAGGCCCCCCTCTCCCTGTGTCATATCTCTTTTCCCACTGTTTTTATTAATATACATATGTAATAGTGTTTACAATGAAATTGGGTATTTCGTGCACGTATGTATCATCCAACTTTACAATCCCTTCCCATTTTTGACCCTCCCACCTCCTCCCCATCTTTTCCCCCAACTCTGGCTATCACATCATGTGGTTCTATAGAATGTCTGTGTTCTGGGTTTCCCAGGTCAGAGAGACTGTACAGTACTTAACATATTAATCTTCTGCACCTAAATCATTTCACTTAAGTCACCGCTCTAACTCAGCTTCCTATTCCTCGAATGGGTCACAGTAGTTAAATCTTGATGACTCCAACCAATCCCTTTATTGTGATATTTACCAAAAGTTTTTTTTTTCTATATTTTGCTTTATCTTTGTTGCTATTCTTAAACCTGGCCTGTGAATGTACAAGTGTGTACCTTCCAGTATTCAGCTAAGGCATTTGAAATTTAACTTTTTTTCTTCTTTCCCAAATTTACTAGTCTTTTGAATTACATGCTTGTCATTATTTTCTAATGTGAACTGGTGGGTATGGCCAGGTTGTGTCATATCGTAACTATCCATACAAACTTGGTAGTCTACCCACTAAATTTTATCCCCAAACTTTTCCATTTTCTCATACTTTCTCAGCCTCTGAAACAACATAGAGCACAAAACAGGTTTCAAATTTGCCTTCAACGTTTGTTATTTACTATTTGCTGGCAGCCAGCAGGGTACTCAGACCTGTTTGTTACACAAAAAGACATGGGTCAAAATAGCTTGTTTCCTTGTCGCTGCTTGATTTACCGGCTCACTAGCCTCCACCTGAGCGAAGGTTGCCTCCTGAGTTGGCTTAGATTGCAAGCCTTTGGGGGACTGGACTAACGGGGTGGCTTTCTTTACCAAGAGAGCAGAATGAGTTACACTGCCATTGTGTTCTTTTAAGAGGTAAAGTAATGAAATTGTGCCTGCGTGATTGGAAGTGAAGTCCTGTGCTCTTTTGGCTGCAGTTGATGGTACTGTTTGTGCCGAAGGTACATCAGGAAATTCAGGTCTTTGTGTGGTTTGTTGTAATGTGGAAAGACTTTAAAATGAGTGACAGTAAAACATGGTTTGGGACCAGGTATCGGTTAAGAAGTGTAGGATCATACCTATTTTATGTGTGATCTCTCCTCCCCAGACTCACATTTCCTTTTTTTTTTTTTTAGTTATTGTTGCCATTTTTGGACAAAGTACTTCCTGTGTCCGTCTTAAGTTACTTATCTTGGTCTTAGACAGAATGTCTATTCTTAGGTCATTATAGCTGAAGTCTAAACAAATTTCACTGTTAGCTTTGGAAAATCTTTACTGTGTCCTCTGACCCTATCTAGTCACAACATATTAGCACTGCCATAATTGAGTGAATCCTTCCCCTACTGTTTTCTATCGCCAGCTCTGTCAACCCATTTACCAAAATAACCTATCAAATCACTTGAGAAAATTGATGAGATTAGCTCCTGGGCATTGTGTCAAGCCTACAAAACCTGACTAACTCAGCTGAATCGTTCACTTCTGTTAACTAACTGGGTGAATACCATGTAGACAGGAAACATACCATGTGTTTGGCATATCCAGCCAGAAAAAAAGTACATTTGCATTGTTCCCAAATAGAACTGGGTGAGAAGTCATCAGTTTTGATTTTACCATATGTGTGACCTTGCTAAGAACATTTCCTAAAGTCACTAATATTCTGGAATCTAAAACTCTTGCTTTACACTTGTAAGATAATTTTAATAATATATCAATATATAATGTATCTGGTATATAGTAACATTGTTTGATCTTTGTAGTTTACAAAGTACTTGTATGTCCTGTTCACATCTTGTCTGCTGAACCATGTGTCCTCTTGACTTGACATCATGCATTCTGGCTTGAGAAAAATGAGGGCTGGGTTGGGTGGAGGGATGCAGTTGATATTTCTAATAATAAAGTCTGTTAGAGATCTTCATAAACCTGTAGTTAAACTTCCAAAGGCAATGGCATCAAAACTGTCAAGAGCTAGAGTTGTGCGTTGAGTTTTGTAGTTGTAAAATTCGGGAAAGATGTGTGTGCTCAAGAGATGCTGTTTGGAGAGACGCGGAATAGACCTGGGCTCCAATCTTGCGTTCACTGCTTACTCACTTCAACACCTTTGAATGTTGCCTTTTTGAATCTGTTTTCTCATTTGTAACAGAGGGGATAAGACAGTTAGGACCTGCAGCATTGTTCTGAAGATTAAATCAAACAATTCATGTGATACATATTCATGGCATCTGGTATATAGTAAGTGTTCAGTTAAGAGCAAATATTCCATGTACAGAAAGATCCTTGATAATGGAATTCCTTTATTATGTTGAACTTCGATTTCCTTTACAATGCAGCAAATAAATGACTTTGAACTCTCCAACGCAACTAGTGAAAATTCACAGTGGAACATGGAAGATCATTGTGTCTAAAGACTGACTTAATTGTTAAAGGTGCCCGAATTTTCTTGAGAAGTGTCTTCAAGATTCAGAGCCAAGGCTCCAATCTGCTCCGTTTGTGATGTGGAACTGCTCTTCACACATGTGCCATGAAGGATGATGGGGCAGGATGAAACCATGCTTGCTAACTTGAGAAAATGAGGGCTGGGTTTGGGTGCAGGACAGAGGGAGACAGGGTAGAGCTGTCTTTGCATCATTCCTTCAGTCAAATACCTGTAGATCTAGACAGAAGAGAAGAGAAACTGGGCCTGATTCTCACTGGCCTTCTAGGCATGAGGGCTTCCAAATGGCTGGCACCTACAGGTCTTGGTCGGTAACAAACTTGTGGGGATACAGGTACTCTGGAAGGCTGAGGCAGGAGGATTGCAAGTTCAAGCTTACCCTGTGCAGCTTAGTGAAAAATTTGTCAATTTGTCTCAAAGCAAAAAGAAAAGGGGGGAGGGGTGGGGGCTGGGTATGTAACATAGTGGAGAAGTCCTGAGTTCCATACCCAGCACCGTAAGATAAAGCAAAACTCTACTTGCCAGCCTCAGGGGCTTCCCGGCCTCAGGGGCTCCCCAGTCTCTACTCCACTCACAGTGGCCTGCCTTGTGTCTTAGTTGCTTTTTTGTCTCTGTGCCTCAATATTAAGCATCCACAACTTTAGGGAAGAAAGATTTATTTTAGCTTACAGTTTCAGAAAGTCATAGTTCATTCATGGGTGGACAGCTGGAAAATAGTAGAATCGCATGGTGGAGCTGCAGCTAGAGCCAGAGCCAGAGCTGGTGTTCCCGAGACAGAGATCCTCATGGCAGCATGGCAGAACAGAGGCTTCTTCTGGGAAGAAGAGAGGAACCAGCACACACCCCTGCAGATCAGGCCCCTAAGCCTCTGCCCTTTCCAGCCGGGCCCCACCTCCCACCAGTACACAATACCCATAGGAACATGAGGCTCCTGGGGGGACACTCAGATCCAAACCACAGCCCCTTGCCTCTCCTTCCTGCCTCTGAAGCACAATGGCTTCCCTTGGCCCTCTTTACTGCCCGCCTCTGTTCAGTGTGCTTTCCTCTACCCTTCTCTGCCAAGTCGCTTACCACATAACCGTCAGCACTGAGTTCAACTGCTTATAGAGAAGGAAGCCGCTCCTTACTCCTAATGACAATTCCTGCCTGTCTATGCTGGCTTAGTAAAGTTACAGGTTTCCGTTGAGGTTGTGTTTGCTTTTTTCATGCCCTCTAGACTTCAGGGTCCATAATGGCGAGTACTGCCTCACTCAGAGCCTGGCGCGTGGTTGGTGCTTCCGAAGCGTTTGTAGTCTGGATGGCTAAAAGGGAAAGTGGATGTTAGGAAGCAGGCACAATAGTTATGGCCGACTCGGTGTGCTAAAGAACCAAAGATCTAGCGGCCTATTGGATCTGGTAGATGCTTACGGGAACTTTAGATCTCCAAATAAAATACCTACTTATACAGTGTGAGAAGGACTGACAGTACAAGCTAGGGTGTTGGTATGGATCTTAGCATCCACATGTGTAATCTACATATCCCAATCTCTACTCCCAAGACAACCTGCTTAGGCTCCTGGGTGGTGGTTGTTTGATTTGTCCCTTGAGAGAACTACTTCCACTTCACTTTGTCTCCCAGGTTCTGGCATGTTGGCTCTGTCTCTGTGTCTTGGCCACACCCCCTCCCATTGAGCCTGTCTACCAAGAAGACATATGAAGGGACTTTCTGTCTCAGATTTCTGCACTTTCCAGCTGCTTGTCCTGTTCAGTGTCCCCTGGATTTTCCGCCTTTTTCCTGTCTGGAGTCCAGAGTCCTACAGAATGGATGTCTGAACTCTGTGGGGTCCAGTCCAGTCTCTCAGGGTCCTACCTTACCACCCCCTCCTTGTCTAGTTCCAACTACATGACAATGCAGACAACAAATCTCATCCCCTCCCGGTGTCATTGAAGACTTTTCTGTCTTCAAGTTTCCTCTTGTGTCTAGAGGTTCCTCATAATCTGTTAGCATGTCTTTGACTAACAATACCTTACTGAGTAAGAGTATACCGGGAAACTCTAGTTTTCTTTTTTAACATTCTCAGAATTAAGCATGCAATGAAAATGGCTAGCCTATTCAGGAGGTATCAGCCATTAACCAGACAGATGCTCACAAATAGTGCTTTGCACTCACTGTATAATAATGAGTGCTATTAAACATGAATGACCTCATTTGTCCTCCTGGCATATGTGTCCTATAGAGAGTGACACATATGTATACCGCCATTTAGCATCTGGGGACACGATTGCCTAGACAGGTTAACTGATTTTTATCAACTCCCAAGGCTAACTATTAAGCGTTGAACCTTGAGAAAGCATTTCGTTTGGGGGAATTGTGTCATGAAAGCTGTAAATTAAGCTGAGGGTAGGATAAAAAGCTGAAAAACAAAGACAAATTTGGTTTAGGAGTTTAGGGACTGGGTCAGGATGGGACACAACACACACGGGAAAGATAAGTGGGAAGCTGGTCAGGAACTAGGAGTTCAGCCAATAGTAGAATTGTCGTGTCTAATGGAATAGGAGTAAGAAGCTTAAAAAAGGCCTCTCTCATATATGTGTATATGTGTATATATCATCCATGCACACACATATATACATTCATACATGTATATATGCTTTTAATATATATCCATATGCATATATGTATTTACATGGATTTCCTTGTGATCTAGTTCAAATGCAGGTCCCAAATCAAGAGGTCAGGAATAGGAGACCTAGGACTGTGTGTTTCTACTGATAATGCTGATGCTGGTTCTATTTGGCACAAATAGTAGGGGTCTCAGGAACCCTGGGATGGCACGGGAAAAGATTTTGCATCAATGGGGTTCCTATACATGAAGTCTCTTTGGAAAGCTCCAGATCTATGTGTTCAGTGGCATCTGCTTGTATCCTTAGACTAGGGATGCAATGGCTATAGTGGAGAATATTGGGCTATGCCCAGGTGCTAGAGATTGACCAGTATTTTTCTCCTAGACTACTTTAATACAGCCGTACTTTTTAAAGATTTGGAATTTTCCCCCCTTCAATGATTAGTTCAGTTGAAAGGGGAGAGATCACTTTGTTGTTGGTATAAAGGACAAAGTGTGTATTTGTTCACAGAATTAAAAGAAATGATTGAAAGTAAGTTTTCCCTGGAGGCATTTACAGCCAAGAGCTTCAGTGAAACATGCACTTCACGTTGGATAGAGGGGGTGATAGGCTACACAAACTCTCTGTCTTCAGCAAGCCAGAGCCAAGTCCATGTTAAACTTCTCAGCAGCCAGTGACTCCATGCCACTTGGGTTTGCCAAGGGAGTGAGGAAGGATGCCTAGATTGGAGAGAGAGCAAATTGTGGCAGCAACTTAATGGAAATCTCAAATCTCAAATCTTCACCTAGAGGCTGACAGCTCTGGTACTCCCATCTCACCAGAATGTTTGCTGAGACTGTGGCTACTGAAAAGGAATCAAACAGGAAGGGAGCTCTGCACAGATGATAGCCATGCCAGGCTGGGAAGTAGATGTGTCCATCCATAGCTAGAGGCAGTAGGCTTAGGAACTCTTGCCTGCTGCCCTGGGATGCTCCTAACGTTAGAACTCAGTACTATTTGGATGAATTCACTATTCACTGAGAATTAATTTTACAAATAACATATTATCATTCTTAGGTAGAAATAACCCAAGAGATGGGCCCACCTCATCTGGCTCAATGAGGCTTATATCTCATACTCAATAATTGTCCTTTAACACCTATAATAAGTCTAAAGCAGAGAAACTCACTTTGTAATAATCACAGGATTCATGTGGTAGAATTGAGATGTCCTGCTCCTCTGCTCTTACAACCACCACACTGGCTGCTGCTTATCCTTGAAAGGAACATCAGAATCAACAGTCCCAGGTCCAGAAGGCCTCACAGATCATCCTTCATCTGTCATTGTAGACCCCCTAGCAAAGACTGTGGCAGGCAGATGCCTTGGACTATGGAACCAATTTCTCAGTAGGATCATTAACTTACTACTCATGGGCTTTGGGTGTACAAATTAAGTCCCTGATTCTGCCTTGGGCAGCAAGGCTTACTAAATATACTGGACTAAATGGAGGAAATAATAACCAGAAAACATCTCCGATATGTTAACTTGACAAAAATAATCCTCATCATTTGGTAGTGCTCATAAGCAGAGGGAAGCTGTGCACTTGGAGAACATCACATCATTAGAGCAAACCATAGAGAGCAAGGGTGTTTCTAGTTACCACTGTCGGGCCTGGCCCTTCTTCTCTGAAGGCCAGTGGGGTTTTACATTGGACAGACCACAAATTAGCCTCTCTGGACCTTGGTTATTTATTCACATGTCAAATAATCTTGAGATCCTTCTAGTCCAGCTGATATTCTAATTTTTCTGGGCGGAACTATGTGCAGTTCTGACACCCTTGTCTGATGTTTCTAAGCCTCTGTTTGAGCAATATTTACTCCATTAAATGTCTTACCAAGTTGAAAGATACTACATTCAGACTGCTTTCTCCATTAGTTTTTAACACTTGGATGTGTGTGTTTGGAAGTCCAGTCCCTTTAATGGTATAGCAGCTAAAGCTAAACCTTTCTGAGTGTTGTTCTATGAACATACCCTTGAAATGAGCTTAAAGCTTGATATCAAGTAATACTAGCATAGCCTATATACTGTGGAATTGCAACCATGAGCTTAGTTCAAAGCATTGTGAGTGCTACTCCAATTCTCTGTTGCTCACAGCTAAGAAAGTAAATGATGCTCTTTTTTTTTTATGCCCTGTCCATGCTTGGGTGTCCTGAGGAAGGTGGAAGATGGCTTGGGAGAGTGAGATCTGATTTATTGTTCCAATTAATCATGGAGGGCAAGACAGGTATTGCTCTGGTGTTGAACTTTCTCCTGGGAAAGTGTACGAACATTATTCTCCTCATTCCTTGCACACCAGGAACATTTGCTGCTGCTTCGAGCTTGGAGAGGGTTGCATAAACATTTTAATATTGCATGAAGCTTGTGTAAGACTGACTGAGCACGTGAACGTTAAACCCTGACACATAAAGAGACAGAGACAGCCACGTAAAGATCCAAGGTTGTCCTTTTTAAAAATTATTTTTTTTATCAACTGGAGAGGCTGTCTGTAGTAACTCAATGTTTTAAAGATTTTCATTGTAGAATTTTATTATGGCAATATATCAAAGCCCATCATAGATCAAGACCAAACATCAAAAACTATAGGCATGTCTTTTTCTTTTGCTCTTTTTTTTTTTCCAAATAAGAACAATCCAAAAAATCATAGTTGTTCTACCTTCCTTTCTCTCCAATAGTTTGAGGTTTTTACTGATGGATTTCTGTTACTTCACCTAGAGAGGCTGGCTTCATGGAAATTTCAAAACCATGGTATATGTATTCCTTCTGAAGAACTATGTACAGGCCGTGCCAGAGCTGTCGGAAGTAGCAGGACAGAGTAATCACAGGTGTTGTCTTCCTAAAGTGGACCCAAGAGGGAGGCTGTTCAGGGAAACCTTGTCTTGTTTGGTTTAGCATGCAGTCAGTCACAAGACCAAGCGACAGACCTCTCGGCATCCTCTGCGAAGATTCCACAGCCCAGAGCATCTTTCCTGTAATTGCTCTCTTCCAGCCCCACAACCTGGACAACCAATTTTGGGTTGCTTTCAATCTAACTTCTCCATATTACCCCGATGCTGCTTTGTTTCTCCAAATCCATCTCGAATATAAGTTCAGCTCATTTCCTGCCTATACCACTGCACTGACCTCCTAGCCGGGTCCCTTTATCTTCATGGTCTGATCTCTGGCACACACCAGTGATTTAAAAATATGATCTTTTAAAGACAAAAATCTAATTATATCATAACCACTAATTAGCGTCATCCTTAAGCTGGAGTGTCATGCCCTTATGATCTATTTTTCTCTCCACCTTCAACTGCCACCACGCTCCACTTTGTAAGTCACTTTCAGTTCAACCCTATTGACTGGAATGCACCACGGCCACTCATTTTTTGGTGGTATTTATTTACATTTCTACCTTTCTTCCTTGGCTGGAAATTCATCAAGACCATGTAGAACTGTGCTCGTCTAGCTAGCTGTTATGCTTCTGTGCCTGACAGAACCTGACCATATAAAAGACAATACATATGCAGTCAGTAAGTGAGTGGACAAAGAGATAATGTCAAGGATGGAGCGAATGTCTGGAAGGCCTCGTTTTACTACAGCCCTTCCATGTAAAATCATTGAACATGGAGACATAGACCAGAAGGGTTTAGGAGTCTCCTAGACAGACTGGAAGTGGCCCCGGGAGACTATAGCCAACAATTTTATCTTATAAGTGAAGAAATTAAGGATTTGAGAAGTCCCTTGGGGTTACCCAACATCACACCCATTAGCTAGGTTAGGACTGGAAACCAGCTTTCCCAGTATCTATCAAATAATTTTCCCACATTCCCTTGTTTAATCCCTAATGATTCCATATTTGTTAGTTCCTAGAACTTTGGGGATTGAAGAAATCTTTTTGATATTTTATACCTGAGGTATCTCACTGAGGCTCGGAGGCAGCAGAACTTGCTCCAGCTCAGGTTTTACGACCTGCCCACTTTCTAGAGGACACGTGTTGGCATCAGCTACTCCTTGGCAGCCACTGCTCAGCTGGAGTGAGGTAACCCATGAGTCAACAAGCAGGCAGCCTTGAGTACAAAGGTGATACTTCCTTTGTCCTTCTCCTAGCTGAAAGCTCTTTTCTACATTCTCTCTTCAGTCTAATCCTGCCCCTTGTCCTGCCTCTTTAGCTCCCTAGTCTGGTCTTACAAGCTTTTAGCAGATGGTGTTACCAGAAACTAGCCTCATTGGGAACTAGGTAAGGCCTTCGAACTCTACATCTTCCTGTTGAGTAGGAGCCCTGGAGTCTTCCAGCATTTTGTGATCAGGCTCCACCCACAGCTGATTCTGGAAGCTTCTAGGGCCTGGGAGATGGCTTTACTGTATTACTATAGAAATGTGCATAAAATCCTTTGAGCTCCTTGGGGAAAAGGAAAATATAAATATCTGATGACATTATTGTCCCTTTATTCAGAAGACCTTGATTTCAGGTTTAGAAGCTAACAAACAGGACCCAAGAAAGCTTCCTGAGATGTTTTTATTTCCCAGAAGGCCCTAAAGAATGTCAGGGCAAAGTGTGGAATAACCACCTTGGAGAGACCCGTCAACTCCAAATCCTCCTGTGTTCATCACCAGGGAGGTGACTGTGGGGAGGGCAGTTCAGACAAGATTGATTTCCCACGTAATCCGGGTTGGCAGGCAAGACACTGAGTGTCCCAGCTCTTCCCCTAGGCCTGAGGAATGGGAACAGCAGAGGGAGGCCAGGACAATTCAATTTGTGAAATGCATTCCAGAGGTCTTCCAATTAGTGCCAGGAAGACGTCAGGAGCCAAGGGGTCTGGAGTGGCTCAGTGTCCCAGAACTCCTACAGATGCACTTCATCAGGGTCAGGCCAGGGCTAAGGGTGGTGCCAGCTTCCTGCTCATTTGGAGAGCAGCTTGGTCTTAGCCCTTCCAGGGCAGGAAAATTGAATCTCAAGGATCTGAATTTCTCATGGGAGATAAGAGCTTCTCCTTCCTCAGTTTAGGTCCTATTCACTTTGATCTGTTATGAGAAATTTGTTAACATTACAGTTAGTCTTGGCCCTTTCTCCCTCCCTTGTAGAGGCAGGACCTCAAGGGAGAGGAGAGGAGGGTTCGTATTGAGAAATCGGAGGAAAGTAGAACCAAGATGCCCTGGGAGGAGGAGGACGCTTCCCTGGAAATCTTTATACTGAGGGTGAGAGAGGTGGGTGTTGGGACCAGGAGAGCACATCCTGTTTTTTGTTCTTAGAACTTACCACCACATTCCTTGAGCACAGCCTTCCGTTTCTACTAGCGTTGCTTGGTCGAGGAGCATTCTCACCCCCCCCCCCCCCCCCGCTATTTTTATTAATATACACATGTAATACACATGTAATACATAGTGTTTACAATGAATTTGGGTATTTCATGCACATATGTATCATACCAACTTTACAATCCCTTCCCATTTTTGACCCTCCCATCCCCTCCCTATTCCTTCCCCCAACTCTGGCTATCACTTCATGTGGTTCTATAGAATGTCTGTGTTCTGGGTTTTCCAAATCAGAGAGACTACACAGTACTTAACTTCCACGTCTAAATCATTTCACTTAAGTCACCACTCTAACTCAGCTTCTTAGTCCTCAAATGGGTCGCAGTAGTCAAATCTTGATGCCTCTTCTCTGAATCCAGCCGATCCCTTTATTGGGATATTTACCAAAAGGTTTTTAAAAATATATTTTGCTATATCTTTGTTGCTATTCTTAAACCTGGCCTTACCCACCAGTTCACATTAGAAAATAACTACAAGCCTGTAGTTCAAAAGACTAGTAAATGTTGGAAAGAAGAAAAAAAAAGTTGAATTTCAAATGCTTTAGCTGAATACTGGAAGGTCCGTGTTGGAGCTCGGTCAGACATCTCTCATGCAGGCCGACTCTAGATAGAGTAGATACGCTCCCCCTCTGTCCTCCTCCACACATCTTCACTCACTCTCTGTTCTGACCCCATGATGGCGATGTCTGTCCCCAAGGCAAATGTACTGAGGTTAAATGTTTTGTGAGACTTGAGAGAACCACAAAAGGGGAAGAAAACTAGAGAATGTTGTGGAAGCAGCTCCAACCTTTTGAGTCCACATGGCTGGTGCGGTGTTAGGTCACCATTATCACATCATCTCTGTTATTCTGAGAAAAAGACCCATTAGGGGGCCTATCTGAGGTCATACAGCCAGGCAGTGGCAGAATCAGGATCAAACCCAGCACTTCTGGGTTCCCTAGTGCCTACCTATCCTTTAAGAGTACTAGGAAGACAGAGCTTTGCAAGTCCACACCTTCTCTCGGAGCCTGTCTGCTTTTGCAGTTAGGTCCCTGGCCTCTCTGTTACTTCGCGTGCTTAGGCTATCAGAAGATACCCATGCGATATTTCCAAGGCCACTGTGTGAGTTCTCTACAGTTGCATTCCACATTTCCCGTAACTATACCTTTCCTACCAGGTTTGGATGGGTCAGATTTTTCGGGCTTTGCAGGATAGTTGTGTCTCTGGTTCTTCCTTGAGGCTGCAGTCTAGCTGCTGGTCTAGCTGCGATTTTTAGAGGGTTTGGAAAGAATTGGGGGAAGTGCTTCCGTGATGGCTGGCTTCTATGGCCTCCGCCCTTCGCTGTGTGGATGGCACCGTAAGGCTGCTAGGCTGAGGCCATGCAGAGATCAGAGGAGAGTAAAACCGGCTTCTTTCCAGTGACTCAGATGACCCCGAAGACCTTTGCCCTGAGAATAACAAGGGTAGATCTTGGGGTGAAGTGTTTTGTGGACTGGCAGCTGACTTCTCCCATTCTCTTAAACATGGTTTAGGAGAGAGCAAAGAGGGAGCTGCTGCCTTTATAATCTAGTCTTAAAAGTCACATGTTTCCACTATATTCTACTCATTAGAGGCCACTCATTTAAGTCTTTTCTTTTAAGAAGCAAGGAATTACACAAACTATCCTGAAGAGAGAAGTGTAAAATAATTTACAGACCCATTTAAAAACTACCAGAATCTTGGCTAGAGGCATAGCTTGGTGGTTACAGTGCTTGCCCAGCAAGCACAAGGCTATGGATTTGATTTCTGAGCACCATATAAACCTGGAGTGGTGGTACACATAGGTATCCAACACTCAAGAGGCTGAGACAGGAGGATTGCTGTGAATTTGAGCTCAATCTGGACTATACAGTAAGTTGAGGACCAGCTTGAATACAGAGCGAGAACTTGTCCCAGAAAATCAAATGAACAACAAAAACAACAAAAAACTGCTACAGCCTGATATCCAAAACACCCCAATCTTAAGGGTAAAACTTTCCCCATACTCTTGGGCCGGTGGATACAGCACTGGAATTGTCTGTTCCTCACCCACATTGGAGCCCAATTCCAAGAAATATGTGTTCCATCCTGTTCCTCACCCACATTGGAGCCCAGCTCCAAGAAATAATGTGTTCCATCCTGGCGGCTCACTGATGTAGGGTCATGGGCTGGGACGTGTGGTTGGTGTAATGCAAGCAGTTTTGTCTGGTAACATCTTTCAATGGCTGCTCATGGTGAGGGCTCTAGCAAGGTGCTAATTTTTTCAGAACCAAGTCCTACCACACAAGGCCACCACCAACAAAACCACATTCAAATACTGACCTTTTTTTCTTTTGACCCTTTCTAAATGCTTTGCTATAAATTTGTTTGCATTCATTTAATAAGATTACTTTGGTAAACAACCATTTTATGGCAGTGATTTTTTTTTTCTCTGCATGACGTAGAGGTGTATTCAGGAGAGACAGCCCAGCTGCGCACCCATCCCCCTGGTGGTAATGCACTCCCAGAACAATTCAGTAAGCTAGGGCCTGTTTCAAGCAGAATTAACTCACTTTCTTCAAAGTGTTGTCTGTGCTCTCCCCTGATCTCCCAGTAGCCCTAGGACGTAGTGAAGTGCCGAGGCCACGTGAGCCCGCCATCATGGAAACATTTCCCCCAACGCCTCCCAAGCATCCTGCCAAGGAAGTGTTACATTTCGTGATGCAGATGAGGGGCTGAGACTGGAAGAGATTATATAATACAGCTTCAAACAAGCAGCAGTGTAAAGTGCTGACTGCAGAGTCTGGACTCTTGTGTAAGTCCTAGAGACATTACTCATAGCTCTGGATGAGAAAATGGAAAGAAAACGATTTCTCAAGCCACAGTGTGACTATGAAGATTCTCCTAGAGGCTGGAGGAGCCTGTTAAAATGCCAGTTCTCGTTCACTACCTACCTAGCTGAGAGTCTTCATTTGTGATCGGGGTCCTAGGAGATACTGATGGATGTGGGTGGCATGCTATGAGTGACAAGATGTTCTTTTCTTTCTCCAACATTTCTTTTCCTAGGGTCAAGTTGATCTTGACTCTGGCTGGACTTTAGAATGCTGTAGGAGTGTAGTAGAAAACCACCTGCCCCTCCCTCACCTCCGGAGATTCTGATGGGTCTGGGGTATCCTTCCAGGGAGACTGTACATTTTGAAGCACCCTAGGGGATTCTCATGTGAACCTAGGGTGTAGAACCAAATGTGCCCTTCGTGTAAATCTGCCGATTATTAAGAACAACTCTGTGATCCTATTACTCAAGAAGGCCACAGGTATCATTTGCCACCACAGAGGCCGTGGTGAGGGCAGCCCTAAGCTGAAACAGGCACCACCAACCTTTACATCAGCGGGGAAGCTGGGTGCTGCATTACTTATGCAACAGCATGTTCCTGGAGCGCTAATGGGCTGCCTTGCTTTAGGCGAGAACAGCAGGCGCTGCGGATTTAGGCCCCGGAGCTCGGCCAGCCTGGAAAAACCTGCGCACTGTTTTCAGCCAGCGCGTGTTGGACATGCGGTGCACGCTCACCCGGGCTTCCTCTAATGTGTCATTTTGCATAACACTTTTTGTTTTCATTATGCCTATATTTGGCCTGCCCAGAGAGTTTGATTAAAATGAAAACCTTGTTCTAATGGAGCTGGGGAAATGGAAGAAGAAATCTAAAAATAGGCCAAGGAAAAAGAAAAAAAACCTCAAAGGGTATAATGACCAAGTTGGTTCAAACACACACTTGCAGTCATTTCTCTTGGAGAGAGAAAACAGCAGCGGCGTCTGTGCAGGTGTTTGTATAATCCAGGTCACATCAAAACTCTTGTCTGCTTTATGCATTCAAAACCGCGGGAAAAATAGAAGCAAACAGTAATAAGAGATAATAGGAGCCGTGATAAGTCTGCCTCCCTGCCTTGCACAGTGGAGTTTGGAGAGCCAGGCACATATCTATAATGTACTTTGTTCTCTGTGGGGATTCTGAATGGTGAGCGAAGAATGCCCTTAATATTCAAGTAAAGTCTGGAGGACTGACCACGAGCACCTGGCTTGGGTCTTTGCTTTCTGTATAATTGGGTGTCCTGGCCTTGGAAGAGCTCAGCTGCAACTTTCCAAGGCAGGCACCCTCTAGTTCCCTGGCCTAGGTTCTCCAGGTCTTGATTCCTTGCATTCTCCTCCATCTCCTCTTCAAGAGACTTTTATTAATTTTATTTAATCAATGTATGTTTAGCTCATGGCCTTGGACAATGTACAGGAGGTATTTGGATGGGTGGATACATTTAGGCAGATGATCTCTACGCAGTCTTTTGCCTAATACTGCATCACGGAGTTTCAGCTTTCCCTGCCTAGCGCTCCCCTCCACTGGGATGGCAGTTGTCTGAGTGCCTTATTGGCCAGAGTTGCGTAGAAGTCTGCCAAGGTAAGTTGCCATCTTGCTGTTATATTGCTGCTTCATTTCCAGCCATCCCTCCTACCATCTCCACACCCCACAGTCCGATTTACAATTTATCTTAGTAAAGCTGAGACCCTGAAAAGCTACACTGTCCAGGTGTAGCAGGGAAATTATTGAGAGGATTAAAAACCGAATGTGGGTTATCCCCTTCAGGGTGACGTATCTTACCTCCTGTTTTACATAACCTTGATGGGTCCCAGTGTAGGTCACAAAGGGCAACGTTGTATTGTTGGTTGCATGTTGAGTATGTAGGCTCGAATCCCAGGCTCTGCTCCTTCCCGAGCTGTGTGACCTTGATTAAATCATTCGCTATTCTTCTGCCTTGTCGCCTGTAAAAGAGGGATGGTAATTTTTCTCCCTTCTAAGATTGTAGTGAGGATGTAATGAATTAATGTACATAAAATGCTTAAAACAAGGTCTAAAGTAGGCACTTGGTAACTGTCAGCTCTTTTTTATTTCTCTCTCTCTCTCTCACACACACACGTTCCTGCCTCTGCCTTGGTACCTTTATTCATGAGCACCCACTTCTCCATTGAAATCTGAGTCTGTTTTCAAGGCTCAGCCACTCCTAGACCATAGATCACAGCCTGGCAGGTTGGGAGGAGCCATGCAGATAATTGAATCCAACCCCTTAATTTTATAGATGAGAAGTCAGAAGCACAGAGAGGCACATTCAGTTGCTCAAGGTCGCAGAGCCAGCCACAAACCCAGGGGAAGCGACCGTGCATCCAGGCCTTCCCTGCGGCACTGGGCGGCCTGCCTCTTTGGAACTAACTCAGAGCTGTTGCTGTGAGCAGCTTTCCTTCAGTGCTTACTCGTTCCCGGAGGCTTTTTATTAGGGTGAAATTAGTAATCACTCTCGGAAGAGTCTTTCTTGATAAATCTTGCATCCCCACCTGCTGGCCATGTTGTTTTGCACAAAGTTAAGTATTCATGATGATAATAATAATGAGCTATGTTGAGGCGGAAGGTCACTGTTTACAAAACACTTCCATATATATCCCATCTCATCGGTACCACAAGGCCACGAGGCAGGGTTGCTTTTAATCTCTTCTACAGAGGAGGATATCGATTTAGGGAAAGGAAAGGACTTTTACCCAACCCACCCATCTTCAAATGCCCTGGCCATTCCTGCCTGCCTGAACAAATGTACCTGGTGCTAAATATTCCATGTTCATTTGTCTTGTTTTCTTAACTAGAAAGCCTGGGTCCTGTGTTAAGATTTTTTTAATCTTCTCAGAGTCTACAGTAATCACAGCAGGTTCGCGACATTTGTATTTGATGCTGTTGAAGAAATGTCGCCATTTTCCACTGCTGTCTCCAACCCTGAGGAGTTAGGGTCCGTTTGTTCACACCCACAGATATCACTGGCTCTGTGGTTTCATCCACTTGCTTCTCAGACTTTTTTTTAACTACCCTGTGGTATATGGTTAAAGCTATTTGCCTCCTTGAAATTCTTGATACTTTCAGAGTGGTCTGGAACCTAAACACTTGTGGATTTTCCAAACTATGTGAACACAAAGCAGGGAGCAAATGTGTCTGGAAGCTCCAGAGGTCTTGGGAGAGTGTATCAGGATGACATCAGGAAGCTTAAGTTGGAGGGGACATGGTCAGGAAGTGGGAGGAGGCACCTGGCTAGTCTATTCCTGTTCTCTGTTTCCTTGATCTTTAATTACATCCTTATTTCATGAATTAATGATGTCACTACTGCCTTAATATAATTCATTAAAGCAGTTGATTCCAGGCAACCCTATGTGACTTCTACAAAACGAGATCTTTGTATGACTAGCAGCAGATACTTCCAAGCGAGAATTTTTCTGTTCTCTGAAAGGACCTAGTGAAAGAAGAGGACCCGCACAGAGCCCTAGGCTTCCCACACAGCCTGGGCGCGTGGAGGAGGTGGGGGGGGGGGGACAGCTAGATTTTGAACAGAACCATTTACAGTAAGTGTACAGTAGACCAGAAATAGCTGGGATACTCAAAGACCTTACTGATAGCCCCTGCTGCCGACGTTTAGTTTTAAACAAATGACTCTCTAAAGAAATGCTGTGTACTGTGTTAAATATTTCTCAAACTTTGACATTTGTCCTCACAACACTGTAAGTTAGTTGTTATTATTATCATCTCCGTTTGCCAGAGAAGAAGGTTAAGGCTTAGAAAACCCAAGTACCTAACCTGTGTCACATGCTTGACAGATGTAGGGTTTAAACCCAATTTCAACTGCTATCCCAGAACTGTCTGATGTTCCAGATTCAACTTACTGAATGCTTTAGATCCCTGGAGTTTTCTAATGATAGCCAGCAATGTCAACAGAAACCAGGCTGGAGATAGTCATTTTTTTCATTCATTTCAGATTGGAATCAGGTTTCTAAGAATCGATATTCTGTGATTCTGCGGCATAGCCATATCCGAGTGCCACTACTACTACCATGAACATTTCCTATACCGAGAGCTTGCTAGTTGTCAGGTGCTGTTAAGTCCATTTATTGGCATGGAATTCTCACAACAATCCTACCATATAGATATTAGTCCTCTGTCACCCAGGAAGAAATTGAGACTTGAGGAACAGCTTGCCTAAGTTCATGCAAATAATACGGTAGAACCAGTGTTTGGGCTCAGATATGATTAAATCTTCCTCCTACACAGAGGTGAGGTGTAAGGTTAGAGAAAGGTTGCAGTGCCCACCTCAAGGGCACTCGGAAGAATACTGTGGAATCCTTGGACTGAAAACACAACTCTACCATGTGCAATGTGGGGTGGCACGGGCTAGTCACTTAGGCTTACTGGGCTGTGGTGCCTCATTCATAAGTTGGGCTAATCACAGCACACCTACTTCATAGGGTGTTGCTGCATGTATATTGAGTGCTCAGAACAGCGCCTGGTGCTTGTTAAAGGGTCATATGTCACTGTTGTTTTCTTTCTTCATAGCCTTGAGCTGTGTGTTCTTGCTTCCGAGAGCTCAGCAATGTATAGCTTCCTTCCTAGTACTGTTGTGGAAGAAGTGAGTCCCAGATTTTGAAGAGAGGTTTAAAACGAGCTTCTCTAGTGCTTCCAATGTGTTAAATGATCATTTCTTTCTCTCCTTAGTTTCCTTTCAGCCATGACAGCCCTGGAGTTAATAGAATTCAATTTACTAAAGTTTTATTAGTTGTGGATATGAGTAGAAGGAGCTCTCCTTGGAAGCTGCTTTTTGAACTGTCAATATAACAGCCCCTGGCCACGCAATTATGGATTAAGGGTTCCGTGAAGAGAATGTTCTTAATTTACAGGAAGAGGTGTAGATCAGGCAGGTATGAGTGTGGCCGGGAGGTCAGCACTGGGGTAAGCTGGTGTTACTACAGTGGAACACTGTTTGTACAGAAGCAGACAGCCTCTCAATTTTGAGGAAACATATATCCATATCCCTGAAGTTACAGGAGATTTATTTTTATGCACTCTCTCCCATCTAAATAATGAAATCAATAGACTGTCTAGGGGGAGACATTGTCTTTCTAGTGCCTGTATACCAAGAATCTGTATGCAACCTTGAGCCCTTGACAGGGTTATTTCCTTTGGCCTCTGTCTCCTCCTTTGTCTACCTCTTAATCCCTCTTAAGCTTCTGTCCTTAGGGCTCTGAAATCCTAGCCTGTGACACCTCTGTGCACACATCTTGGAAGCTCATTGGCCCCTCAAGTGGGTGATTGGCACCTTCCCTTGAACACAAGTCAGAACGCACGGACAGACGGGGGAGCCTGGGAGAGACATCTGTGTAATTCCTTTGTCATCTGACACAATACAGAACAGTCAGTCAGTGCTTAGTAAATACTGACTGAGCAAAGGCGTGCCTGTGCTCTACACGACCAGAATTAGCTGTGTTGATAGAGTAGTCCTCAGCCCTCCTTCACTTTCTCTATGAAGTTTTTCTTTTTCTTTTTTCCTGATGACATATTAATCTAAACTGTGCTAGTTTCTGATGTGAAATCTCTTCAAGCTTCTCTCTACCTCTTGGAAGAGCACTGCACTTCACATGGTGTCACGTGCAAATTCTTGTTCCCAGCAGGGCTGCAAACACCCTCGTGTGGGGCCCAGGTTGCCCCCAGATTTATTCTCCATGCAGCACGTAGCAAGGAGCCCATTAGTGATTCACGTATGTGCATGTGGACATGAGCGTCATTTTCTCTACAGGGCTGGTCTGTGTTCTAACTCCACATCTGTCTTTCCCACCAGATGTGAGCATCTCCAGGCCAGCCATGTTGCCTAACTCATCTTTGCCTTTCTAGCCTGCAGCAGGACCACATGCTCCATACGTACTTGTGTTTCTCCCCATGCGACGTCATGTGTCTCCTCAGCAGGAATGCCCTGCCGCTGTTGTCAGCCAGTAGGGTTCTCACCCTTCAAGACTTGCCCAGTCAGCTCACCCTCTAGGAGTCAGCTTGATCCACCAAACAAGAGGCAGTGCCTCTTTTCCTTGTGCCATCCCTATACCTGATCTGGCTTACAGTAGCTAAACAAAGAGATGATTGAACAAATGTCAGTAACATAGAGCCAATACTTTATAGAAATTTGCTAGACCAATGATAGATCGTGGGAAAGAGATCAGGCTCCATCATGCACTATAATATTTTATACCTGTCTCATCTCCTATCTTGTGTACACACTTGTGTGTGCAGCTTTGGTATCCAGCTTGGTCCTAAAACATAATTGATTCTTTAGTACACGTCAAATACATGAAAGCCTAGCAGGAGAAGTTATAAGAGAGAAAAAAAAACCTTAGGGTAAGGGGCTCTGAAAGATCTCAGGAGTGAGGTCTCCCAATACGGGCTATCTCCCATTCATGTGGTGACATCAACCTGCCCTTGGCAGAATCACATCTGGGAATCTTTGTGTCTTATTGGGCTTCTAGTCCTTGGGGCCAAGCACAATCACTCACGTGTGTGTGGGTAGAAGACAAATGGAATGTGATTTGAAATTCCATCCTTTCATAGCAGAAATGGAATTGTTTATGTATATATGGAAAAATATGTAAAATAGGCTAAGTGGTATAGAGAAGACACTCAGCAGCTGCTAATGGCCTTGTGTCTCCCTCTCCTTCGTGGTGTGTGGGAGCTCACACAAGCCCGTAGTCCTAGTTGTGTGTGTGTCTTCTGCATTCAAAATTATTTTGCTGATAGCCAGAAATCGACAATGGTGGCAATATTTACACCATAGAAATGAACAAATGTTACAGATCAAAGCTGGATTTAAAAATTTCCCATCACTGCTGTTCCCATGTCCTAACCCCACAGCCTTAAACTGTGTGCACTTGGCTTTCTTGTGTGTCTCTGTGATGGGCCAGCACACTGAGAGAGGAGGAGGAGGAATGAGTCGCGGTGAGCTGTGCTACAGGACTGGGTTTCAGTAGCCTTCTGGGTTTCATGCCTTCTCCTTCCTTTAGACACCCAAAATCCTACTGGGTAATACCTAGGAGTCGCAAAAAAGCACAAAGGACTCAAGTCACTGTTTTTTTAAAAACAAGGATTGCATTTCAGCTCCATTTTTGTCTAAACCTTCAGTCTAGGTTTTTGCTATAATGTAACCACATTAACTTCACAGAATCTGAACCAGGAGGGACTTAGACATCATCTGATACTCCCCATGATATATAGATTTTTATTCCTTGTGCCAAATTCAGACCACTGATAGATATTGCCCTGTGTTGTGAGGCCTGAGCTATCTCAGAACTCAGAGGAAAGAGGAGGCGGGATTGATCATGTATGCCTGCCCAGAGAGTGAGTATGGCAAGCAGGGCTAGCTTTGCACATTCCATGTGCTTGTGGACCCTGCATTCAATCTACCTCAGGCAGCAGATAAGAAAATTGAGAATCTGAAGATTAAATGACTGGCCATAGGCCACTCAGCTTATATGTAGCTAAGCTGAAATTCAAAACCAATCTTTCCTCTATACTTTGTCCTAGGCTTCATTTCTGCAATAAGTTATGAGGTCTTGAAGAAAAAAAAGAATCGCCAATAACTTGAGCTTTAAATCTAAATTCGGATCAGGAAAAGAGAAACAGAAAGATTACAGATCCTATAACTCAGTTCATTCTCCTCAGCTTGGTTGGTGGGGCCACATAAGTTATTACTTTTGTGCTTTAGATTCATTCCTTGATGTGAAATCACTTTGAATTAACAGGATAATAGAGTACGTCCGGTGTGATCCCGCCGTAAACACGCGTGTCTATAATCTCAGCACTCTGGGAAGCTGAGGCAGGAGGTCTGTAAGCTTGAGTGTAGTCTGGGTAATTTAGCAAGTGAGACTTTTGTCTCAAAATTAAAAAAAATAAGTAAATAAAAATGTTTAGAAATGTAGCTCAGTGTGAAGGTGCTAGATTTTATCCCAATACAAGGGGAAAAGAAAGAAAATTCCCTGTGTGTCAAAGAGAAAGTTCTGTCTCACACCCTGTCACAGCCATTTATCTGAAAATGTGAAGGCTTCATCTGTGTATAGCTTTTGAAATCAGGGAACACCCAAGAGGGAGGATTCTTAAATTTGGTCTAATCCTCTTGTCTTGAGAGATGAACCAACCTCATTGTGATTGAATGTAAATATTAAGGTATGTCAGCAGTTGATATGACCCCATCCTATGAGCTTTCAATTGTGCCGCCTCCTTAAACGACTTTTGTATCTGATGTGCTTCCATTTTAAAGGGGTCAAAATGTCTGCCTCTGTCTCTTCACCTCTTCCTCACTTTAGGCCCCAGGATTCTCATCCATATAGCACTCTTGTCCCCCTCCCCTAGGACACTGCAGTAGTCTGCTTGGGTTGCCAAAACACAGCGCCACTCGCTGTTACCTTCATCAACCGAAATTTATATTCATACAGTTCTCGGGACTAGAATTTTAAGTTCAGGTTGCCATTAAGGTTGATTTCTGGTGAGACCTCTCTTCCTGGCAGTAGATGGCCATTTTCACACTATGGTACACATGACTGACCTTTGTGATGAGAGAAGGAAGGGGAGAAGGAGGAGAGGGGGAGGACCTTAATGTCTCTTGTTCCTTTATAAGCGCATCAATCCCATCAAATTATAACCTCATTTAACCTTAATTGCCCTCCTTGAACTATAATCGCATTGGATGGCAGGACATCCACCTATCACTTTTGGGAAAACTTGATTCTGTCCATATTAAATCCTTAACCTAAGGCCCGGAAGGTAGTCAGGGCCGACACTGTGACTGCCCTTGCATCTGTGTGAGGATCCAGGGCTCTGAAAGTTCAACAACTTGAACACAATTGCCAGACTGGTCAAGTGTGGGGCTTCGAGGGGAGCCTGAGGTTTCTGACTCTGCCTAGACCTCTTCCCGTTGTATCCCCAGGTTCCCCGCCCAACTTATCCCCAACCAGAATGATACAATAAGTCTTTCCTCAATCTTCTCATTACAATGTGAAACAACAGGACTGCAGGCCCATTATATCTTAAATGACCACTCTGCAGATACAGAAGAAAGTCAGGTTCCCTTTTTCCTACACTTTGACTCAACAATCAAGCCAGAAGACTTCTGTGACCTCTGGTCACCAAGAAGTAAATGGAGATTTCTTACTAACAACGATCAATCAGTTCTGCAGTGAATACCAGTTGGGTGTCCTTTAAGTCAGTTTGATTCTGACAGTATCTCCTTGGGGGTCACATTGAGATCGCAGGTCCACAGAATTGTCCTCACTTGAGACAGCAGTCACACTAGAAAGCTATGATCTGTATTTCTAGATGATTTAACTATAAATTGGGGTTTCTACTGCTCTTGAGTCTGACCAACTTGCTAGAATGGCTCACAAAATACAAGGAAACACTTCATGTGCTCTTTGTTATAAGAATATTATAAAGGGTACAGTGAGGAAATGGAAGAAAGGCACTTGGAAAAGCATCTAGGAAGGAGAGTGTAAGCTCTACACCCTCACAGTACCCCCCAGGAGCCTCCACTTATGCCATTATCCAAAAGCTCTGTATTCCTTTTGGGTTTTCACGAACATGATTGGTGAAGTCATTGACTATTGTTTTTCAATTCAACTATTAGTCCCTGAAGAGCTTAACAAGTCTGTGAATTTCCTACCTCAAATTATGCATATCAAATGAATGTCATGAGCTGTAGCTACAAATTCCTCATTGTACCTGGCTTTTTCCTATGGTCAGCCCCTGTGTCAAAACCACCTAGCTACACAACCAACTCACTCACAATTGAACAATACTTATTACTTTGGAAATCCCAGGAAGTTTGAAGTTATATGCTAGGAAACAGCAGGTTTCAAATATCTTAATATTTCAAAAAAAAGGGTAAAGAAGGAAATTTTACCTCAGTTACTATCATCTTGGCAGCATTGTATTTTTTTGTGCCACCTTTTTAAATCTTCCATATTTTCATTAGATTCACTTGTAATGAGGAAGCTGGAGAAGGAAACATACAGACTCTGAGCCTCTGTTAGGCTCTTCAAATTTATGACCTTGGAGGATTTCAAATCTGTGAACATGAAGTACAAACTGGTTGTGGATAGGCCAGTTCTCTTTCTATGAAGCTGGACTTCCCAGCAACTACTTTGTTACTCCCTTGACTCACCAGATACTCGATTTTAGTTGCTATTTGGAAATTCCTGTTTTAGGTACGTCTCCAGGAAATCATTATTTGAATCAGAACAAAGCAATAGAAGACCTGTCTTGGTCACTACTAAACCTACTCATTCACTGATTTCTTTTGAAAATAGAAAGTGTGGGTATCACTCTTCCAAACATCTTGCACCACGGCACTAAAAGGGGCTGTGCCGATCAAGGTGCCAATCAAATACTTTAAGAAGAGATAATCCCCCTCTCTGCTCTTAAACCAAGCTCTTTCACTAAAAGAGAAGTGGAGAAGTATAATAGTATCAGTATGAATGGAGCCAGACCAACATAGTTCATATCCAACTCCACAATGTAATGTTAAAAAACTTTAAAAAGTGTCTTACTACTATACTATTTGCTATTGGAGTGATACTCAGCCACTTAACTGGTTTCTAAGAAGGTCCTAATAGCCACCTCACGAAGCTTTCCAGAAGATTGTACCAAAAAAATGTCCAAGCACTGCGTATGGCATGTGGTAGGTTGCCAGTACACAGTATCCATTGTTATAAAATGGAAATTTGTTACAGGCTTGCATTTACAAAGCCATGGATAAGAAGATGCCTCTCATTTATGTTATTTAAAACGCATGTTCTTGGATGCAGTGTAGCTTCTGCATCGAGTTTATACCTCCCTGGTGTTATCAATAAGAGCTCGTTATTTCATTCGTTTGGTGAAGCAATCTCTAGAAAGGCATTAGGACTTGGGGATGGCAGGTGATTATAGATGGGGCTAAATTATTTACTTCATCAAAGTGTCTCTGGGCGTTATCATGCAGGCCTGTCATAGGAAGCTGTACCTAAAGATGAATAATGGTCCCTTTAACTCCGGGATTTGAAAGGTCACTGGGGCCGCGGCAGACATATAAAGTTGTGTTTGCCGCATCCATCACGATGCAATTGTGTGTGGATGGGATGCATGGCGGGTGGCACCAGGGTGGACTTTCACTTTCTGCTTTGTACTTGGGTCGTGCTGGGCGGTCACGTGGACAGGCGGTGATCAGGCCTCTGGAGGCCCGGAGTCCTGTACTTATACCTCTCTCTGTAGCCATTTCCTCCTATGGAGGAGTGCTCAGGGCAGCAGGGGGCTGGGAAGTGGAGGCTAATGAAAGGCATGTCTGGTTTCTTTCACCTGATAGGCACCCTGGGCTGGAGCTCACACTTTAACTGCAAGAGATCTAGGAAATTGTTAGATAAGGAGAAGAAAATGAGGCAAAGTGACTAATTTTGTCACCGCCATGTGATGACCCCAGGGGGCGTTAGCTGATTCTTGGCTTCAGGATTCTTGGCCCAAGAAGGAGGGAACTTATGCAGGGCCTTTCATGGGATCTAGAGTTTCATAGACGTCACCAGTCTACTCTGAGTGCCAGTTGCTTTTTGGATTAAACTGATTTTCAACTTTCTTTCCTCTTACATAGGGGTCACCCACAAGATGTGCTACCACGAGTGAGTCATTTTTCTGCTATGGCCCAGTATCCCTGTTCTCCAAACTTCTGTCACATTTGTGGCCACTTCTAACATTCATTTCACATTTATGCGATATAATCTTTCTTTTCAAATGAGTTATTGTAATGAATGAATATGGAAAATACTAGAAAGAATAGATCAAATGAAAACCAGACAACCAGAGCAAATTCTTGCTAGGTGTTTTGGCCAAATCAAAGTCCGAGGCCTGCTCTTTATTATAAAGGAGGGAGGGTGGCACATGTTAGGGAAGTATTGAAACATCATGGTGCTTGGTTAAAACTTTCTCTTTAATGGAACACTGGAGGGTTAAAAGGCAACTGAAAAGGGAATAACTTCCTCACAATGTGATTTAATGATACTTAATAATCTGTCCGTGTGTCATGGAAAAAAGTTTCCCGGACCGTCCAAAATGAAATGTCATGACAACTGTAGTGCGGACTGTATATTTTCGGGAAAACTATTTTAGGAATCTTGATTTCCCTTTCAACTGCAAACTTTTATTGCTTTCATCTATTATCCCTAATGGTCACCTAATTAATCACCCTCTAGTTCCACTCTCATTTCTACTAATTGCTTACTGGCCTGTTTTAAGCTGGTATTTATTTGAACTGCCCACCTAGTACTTTGTACCATCCCCAAACTTCCAGCTGCTAATTAAAAACCATTGACACTTAGCAAATTACTGGAGCCTGGAATCAGGCCAGGAAACAAGCCCCTGAGAATCTCTCTGCCGACCCGTCCTGTCCTGGCGTGTGTTGGGCCTTGGGGCACAGTGCCCTTCCTAGCGGAAGGAAGCCTCCTCCCCCCTCTCATCCTGAGGGCTGCCATCATTCCAATGAATGATGTTTTGAGACAGATGCAAAATCGATAGCAGAGGATTCACATCGCTCTAGTTCTCTCTTCTTTTTCACTCAACCTCCCTTGGCTTTCCCAGATGAGAGTCTGGGGAGAAATTCATCTTCTCCCTGGTTTCTTTTTTATATCACTGTTGTAACCACAGGGACAAGAATGACAGATATTTCTAAATTGTCAAGGGAGAGATCGGAAAGATGAGCTCTTTGTAACACCTGACAACTTGCTGTAAAGACCCCAAGTGCTGTTTGTGGGTTGTTGGTTTCTTTTAAAAAATTAAAGTTTTAATTGTCATCTTCAATCTGCGTAGGTTGTAATCCTTTCTAAAGATTGGTCCCAAGTGAGCTTTAAAAGTGCTTGCAGTGGTTGGGTTGTCTGAGACCTTGCTAATGAAAGTGTGTGCATGTGTGCGTGCGTGCGTGCGTGTGTGTGTTTTCCCTGACAATGATCCAACACAGAGCAGTAGTCTTTTCTTCCAAAGCTTTTAAAATTCTCCTTACCACCTTCAAGTTACCATTTAGCTTGAGACCCTTTTCTGAGACCCCTCTTTTTAAGTTCCTCTGTCTTAGGAACTCAGAAATAGCTGCCTGCCCGTGCCTAAACATTGCCTTTTTGGTAGAAGAGGCTACTATAAATCAGCCATTTTTCCATCTGGCTCCTTTATGGTGCCCCTAACCCTTACGCCATGGGCCCATTTCCTTCCTAAACAAAATGCTACTAGACATTCTCAAATGTTATTAAGATGTGTGGTCTGCAGTTTTCCCCATGCCATGCCCTTCTTCCCCCAAACACCTCCAGGTAGCATGCACACTAGGACTCTGTATGCCGAAAGACTGTTTTCATTAAGTTCTAACACTTTACCTTAGCCTTTAAAGCCTCCCAAAAGCATTCAGTCCTTTCCATATGGTATCACAGCTAGAAGACAATGAAAAAGTCTACTAATGAGGTTGAATGTTTGTTTAAACATTAAACTATAGTAGGTCCCCATACTCAGTTTCATTGTCTGTGGTTTTAGTTACTGGCAGACAATCATAACCTGAAAATCTAGCACATTACCATAAGACATCTTGAGAGAGCATATTCATATAACTTTAATGACAGTGTATTGTTGTTATTGTTCTATTTTATTTTTATTTATATCTCAGTGTGTCTGATCTATAAATTAAAATTTATCATAGATAAATCAATCATAGATAAATGGGAAAATAGTGTATTTATAAGGTTCAGGATTACGTATGCTTTCAGAAATCCATTGGAGGACTTAGAACACACCCCTGTAGACAAGGGGACACTATTGTGCTTGAAACGCCAAGAAGCTATTTGCCCCCTGATGCCCCCTGGGGTCGTACACATTCATCTTTGATTTGTGCTGTCACAGTGAGCATGTGTTTTTGTGTATGCACGCAGACATTCCTTTGCTTCACCTCCATATCTACACAAGCCTTATCTGATATGTTAAATTCTTCTGGTTTGGGTTGTGCAATCCTCAGCTGGTCTGTCTATCCATCTAACCCAAAAATAGGAAGATGGTATTCAAATTGGTGAGGGAGAGGCGGGGACAAAGACAAGGGACACGCTAGTAGCTTGATTCACACAAACAGTGGCAGAGAGGGGATGGCAGCCATGACAAATGATTCCCCTAGGAACTCCAGCTTTCTAATAACATAGGGCTTCTGTCTCACACTCCTTGTCGTGTATGAAGACTCATCTGTTACTTTGGCAACCCCTCTCCCCCTGACTTGTTCAGCTCAGGGAGATGGACGCTATTATTACTTAGATTTTATAGGTGATGGATCTCAGAAGCAGAGAATATAGGCACGTGTGCCAGCCTAGAAGGTCAGAAGTTGGACCAGAGGGCCAACAGCACTGCAAGCCCAACACTCATATTCCTTCAGAAAGTAGAAGACAGAAAGGTGGAGCAAAAGCCACAGGTGTCTACTTAAATCTATTGTTTTTAGCTCAATAACCTCTCTGAATTTCTGCTGCCGTAACGGCTGGATACCGTCTGCCTGACCTTAACTTATTTTCTATTCTGAAGGTCATGGCTGCATATGTGGCAATAATAAGATACTATCTTTGTGATTCAAAGAATGCTAAGCACCTGGCCTCATGATGCAGGCCTGTCTAACATGGGAGGCCGAGGCAAGAGGGTTGGTTGCAAATTCAATCCCAGCTTGGGCAACTTCAGTGACTTAGCTAGACCACTGCCCCCCTCAAAATTCAAAATGGGCCACAGATGTAATACAGTGTGAAAGCCCCAGGCTTGAGCCTCAGTGCCCCCCAACTCCCCCAGAAAGAAGGCAAAGTTCATTCTGAGGCCTCAAGGACTACCACATATCCAAGCGCATTCTGTTCTCACAAACTTCATAGTCCCCAGTGGCATGGAATGCCGTCACTGGCGACTCTCCTGCCTTGTACCCCACCTTAACGCTCTGGTGTTTGGGGATAGTGCCAGCAAGCAGCTACTGTTAATTTTCACTTGGAAAATCATCCTTAGATTCAGTAGTTAGCTCTTGGAGGATGAGAGTACTCTTTGAAAATGTTCTAACTGCTGGCTTCTCAGACAGGCAGTCTTTTACATTTTGCAACGCAATAATGAAGAGAGAAAAAGATTTAGTTTTTCTGGTTTGCCTCTGAGTATTGCCTAATTGTCTTGAAAAACAATTGACTTGGTGTTTCTTACGAGCTTCTAATACTAAGCGTACATATATTATGTCTTCCAGCTTACTTATCTATTTACCGCTGTTGCTCGGGGAAGGTTAATTTCTTTGCAATCTAAGTTTATTTTTTTTCTCTCTTAAAAATGACTCCTTAAAGGACACTGCAGCTGAGCCCGTATATGGGGAAATGCAAAACTGTAGGATTTATGGAGGCAGACACCCACAGAATGGTTTCGGTCTGGTTTCCCCCAGCCCCTACCTCCAAGCTTGGGATGGCATTATCTTTCTGCATTACTCCCTTAATCTGCATCTCTCTGTGTAGACAACCAAGACAATGTTTATTGTACATGAATGAATCTACCCTGGGCCAGTCTATTCATTTCCCTTAGAATAAAAAGACAATTTCCACATGATGGATCTTATCAAACCTCAACAATCTGAGTTAATGGTTCAGAAGGTGACGACCAGCACCTCTGCCACAGTGCTATTTTTCTCTCTAAACAGAGGTAGACATAGTTAGAATCTCTATCCAATTTTCCACACCTTGACTCTGGAGACGACCCCCCCCCCCCAACACATTAATAGACTTGTGCAAACAGCCAATTGCTTCTTTGTGATGTTAATAACAGTTGCTGGTCATTTAATTATTCAAGAAAACAAAGGCTTTCTTTACTATGTCGAGTTTTTCAATAATGGTTTGTGGGAGTACCATCTCTTCTGGCCCTTTCCCTGCCCAAATCTGCCTAATGAGCAGCGGTTTTTAGAACTTCATGTTAACAGAGCCATGACGAAGGCAGCTTTCTTGGTTCTGAATTACATGGACAGTTGCCCAGATTGCCTCTTTGCTTTGCTGCCATAGACACAGCTCATTGGGAGCAAGTGTCTCCCTGACATTGCTTTTTAAAAAAAGATTTGGCGTTTTATTCCTTACTTGTGTAACAGTTCAAGCCATTTGGATAATTAGGAAAGAATTCCTTTGAATACATCTTAACTATTTTTTTAAAGTTCCCTTATATGTTTAAAACCCTATTTAGGTTGTTATTTGCACTTTATGGGACATGGAGAAATTAGACGTAAGCCAGAATACATAATGGGGTGGGGGTCAGTGGAGAGGGATGGCGGTGTCTGAAATATGTCTTAGACCCTTCAGTTTTCAATCTCCTCCTCCTCCTCCTCCTCCTCATCGCTGTTGTAAACCATGAATGCTATCCAGATAAATTCATTTCCATGTTTTGTTTCATCTTTTTCCAGGATGGATATCAGGGAATAGAATAATTCTCTAAAAATTTTATTGACAGAGAGCAAGAGGGCTGAAATAGCAGTCCTGAGTAATCCACCCAGCCAGGTAATCAGTCCCTGAAATCTGCAGTGGTTATTGAGGGGTTTTTTCTTCTCTTTCCATCTAGGAGTGATGGTGGAGTTGCCACAATCCACCACCGAGCTTTCGTTGAGTTTCCATGCTTCACCGAACTTCAGTGGGTGACTCTGGTGGGAGCCCTGTGTGGGCTTCTTAAGGAGCTGTACAAAGTGTATTTAATCTTACTTAAGTTTAGTGGATGATTATATTTCATTTTGACATTTAAACCAAGTCAACATTTGAACAGAACTATTTTCTTTGATAATCTAGTTTACCTTACAAAACGAGAAGTAGATTTTAATTTACAGTCTGATGTTACTGCCATCTCGTCCCTTACGCTTTTCTGGATCTAGGGGTTAAGAAGTTGGTAGCACCATCGTTTCCCAAATTGATTTGCCCTGTAATTGCATTGCGGCACTTTACCAGAAAGAGGACTGACACAGGAGACAAGTGACCTGGAATCCTAGAGCTGACACTTCAATAAATAACTGCGATTTCAGGCTGTCATTTCTCAGCCTCGATTTCCTCAATATGAAATGATGGGTTACTGAATGGTTTCCATGGGCTCTGTTAACTTGGAGCGTCTGTATGCTCCTAGCGAATGGAGAAAGGTACTTTTTTCCTTCCAGAAAAAGAAGGAAATCAGACAGGGAGGCAGCAAGGGCAGAAAAGAAAGCCAAAATACAGAATCAAGGCCGATTGCTGTTGAGGTGGCTGTGTGGCTCCTCAGATACTTGAGGGCTGCAGCAGTAGTGTACACAGCACTCAGTGCAGGCAAAACCTATATGTCTTAGAGCTGAATTCATAATCATTAAAGGTGAATGAGAAAACTGAAGTATTGCTCGGTATAGGTAGCAGCCAGAATATTCATATAAACACACTCTCACACACACAGGCACACACTCAACAAAACAAAACCATCTCTGGGACTGAATGATAGATACCTGGTCATTGAGCTTAAAAAAAGTCTATGCATTTTTCAAATTAGATGCAATGAAGGGGGACTGCGAATCGGAAGAGCAAATGGGTTATTGTTTCCCATGTTTCTTGTTTGCTTCGCTTACTCTCAGTGGAAGATATTTTTCACATTGCCTCCTAGTTATTATATAAAGTGTTCATTTTCTCTCCGTCAGCCGGAGGTGGAGGTGGGGGAGGACCCGGTCCCCTGGCTCCACATCTTACCTGGCCTGAGGATGGGCCATCTGTGGTTTCCTAGAAGTGTGGGAGAATTGCAGCAGGACTTGCCCCTTCCTTGGGAAGAAGGCTGTGCGTGTCTGGGGCTGCTCCACTCTTGCTGTGGGTGGGACCCACCTCATCAGGAAAGGGTGGGTTCCCGAGTGTGGGAGCTATTGGGAGGGAGAAGGGCATGGACCTGCCTAACTGCCCAGCTCTGCTCCATCATCCCACACAAGGAATGCCAAGGGGCTGGACTGGGAGTGATTCTAGCTCACCAAACTGTCTGTCTTGATTAGGACCTGCAGACTCCAGACCCGGGACAACTTGTGCTTGCCCTTTATGCCTACATTCTTTCGTGGCAAGGTGAATAAGGATAAATTTTGGCCAAGAGGGGTGTCTTTGGTCTCAAAGAGAAGAGTCTACTGTTGAGTGCGTTGTGCAGGAAACCTGAATTCTTTTAATTTCCCAGCCTGCTGTTAAGTGTGATGTGTAGTAGGGAACCTGAATTCCTTTAATTACCCAGCCTTTTCCGACAGTCTCCTTCCCACTAGTAGCTATGGGGAGCCCAATCCCAAATGATTTTTGAGGGGAGAGAGCGTGGTTATGGAGAGGTTGGAATTGAGTTATCTGCTATACTGGCTAGATATTCTTAGTGAGAATTTTGTTCTTTGACAACTTTTTCTCTGCATGAAGCTAAACTTCTCTTTCCAACTCACTTTTAAGTAATCCCCTTAGATTTCTGTTGAAATAACTCAGACCAATGAATGCTTTAGATTTTTTGCCTGAGTTTCAATGAAGATAACATGGCAGGCATTATTTCTCTGCTGAGGAGGCTAACGGCTCGCCAGATTTGGTAACTTCCCTTTGCCCAGTAAAATGGTGAATAAACCCATCTTAAGTCCTTCTGTGAGAGGTGAATTTTGCTACCTATCAGCCAGGAGTGCCCTGCCCCGCCTATCACCCTTTTAGACTCAGTTTAGGAACCTCTCCATTCTGGGAAGCAACCGTTTTTAGAGTTCTGAATGCACTCCAGTGAATTGTAGTTATTACTTTCCATATTTGGATCTCGTATTTGAACAGAGGTCTTTGTGCTATTTTGTACTCTAGCACTGCACACTGCCTGGCACGGAGAAAAATTTTGAGCACTGGAACACTGAATGATGATGTGAATGTATGAAGTATTGGCCCCAGTCACAGTTTTTAGCATCATGCCTTTGGGGGGCACTTTTGCATTCCTTGATTAGCCAAAGACAATTTGTTGATGTTAGTATAATAGTATGTCCTTATCAGATGTATGCATCTCATCTTGAGGTCATCTTTCATTATGTTTTTAAACTCTATTTTGCTTTTTTGCTGATGATTCATTCTTAAAAACACTAATATTCTTAAAGCAGTGCATAGTCATTCTTCCCAATTTGTTTTCTCTCCAATTCTGAGCCAGTTCATTGCCCAACTTAGTGTCCTGACTATCAGTAGATCATTTAAAATTTAGGTTTTTAAGTTAGACTAGAAGTTCCTGATGAAGTTAGAGTATTCAGAATCTAATTACTTCCCATAAAAGTCCAGCCTCCGACCACTGTTGCATTGTGGTCCAAGTCTCCAACATATGAACACATGAACTTATCATATCGAAACCATAATATGAGGTTTAACAGCTTACTCAAGTTCTCAGAAGATAGAGCCATGCTCTCTGACTGAACAGAATCCCAACTGCCACCCCCACCACCTCCACCACCACCACCCCCCCCTCAAGAAAAGGACTCTCCAGAAAGGTCAAAGTTTTTCTCTCTTTACCACCTTGCTCTCTGGTTAAATTTTCTGGAGAATAGGGCAAGGCTTCCCTACCTAAGTGGGGTCTGAAGGTTGGAAGGAATATTTGGGTCACTGTCATTCAAAATCACCATCCGTCCAGTCATGTCAGGCTCTAGATGAAAGAGCTGAACTCTAGGAGCAGAGGCATTTGTAGTTGGTAATGGAAAGACTAAATTCTACATATAGATGTGTAACCCTTGATGACAGGGATATATCCTGAAATATATGTTGTGAGAGACTTTGTTGTTGTGTGAATATCAGACAGCTACAATGTCCCTAGGCACCATTATCCTATATGTCATCTGTTATTGACCAAAATGTTATCAAGTATGTGACTGTATTTTCTATACATCTTGTTTCTAGATCCTGACCAGCCATTTACATTCCAGCAATATTTTAAACCACAAAATTTCAAGTGCAAGAGCAAAGAATTCTATTCCTTAGTCTTTTCTCTAATGGAACTAGTGCGAATCACTATACTGCTATGAAGAATTCAGTGGCTGAGTGTATTCAGTATTTCAAATTAGAAAGGAGGTCGTGAAGATACTGAATTGATAGTAAAGTGCCCAAATACGTTCATACATGCACTCAAAGAGGAAGTCTTTGGAAGCCTGTTGAGGTTTAAATCAAAAATGTCCCAAAAATCTCATGTTCAGAAGTGAGGCCCGGCTGGGGGCAGGTAGGTCACTGGAGACATGACTTGGAAGGGTGTATTGTTGTCCCTGGCCTCTCCCCTTTCTCTCTCTCTGCTCCTGGCTGCTATGGGTTGAGCACTTCTCCCCCACCGTGTCCCTCTGCATGACATTGCTGCTCTGGAGCAGCCCATGACCCAGAATGACCTCTCTGCCTTTGATATGCAAATATAGAGTATTTTGTTTCGGTGATGAGACTATAACTAAGCCATCCAATTAACAAAATGGTCTCAGTTATTTCTCTTTGGGATGTGGACTTCTCGACTTCTCCCCTGACTGGGGGAATACAATTAAGGACACTGGTAGGTGTAGGAAATCTGGTCAGCTAGGCTACACCTTCTCCAGCCAGGGCTGAGCAGGAGTGTCAACGTAGCACTCACCTTTAGGATATCTGGCTGTTAACTCTCAGCTCTTCTGAGCAGAGGGACCTGCCCACTGACTAGGGAGACCTGAAGCTCTCCGCTGTCATTTGCAGAGTCTTAACCAATCTTTTTTTTTTTCCCTTGATATCTTTTGCATAACTAGAATTACACTTTACTTGGCTGCAATTCTTGAGCCCTAAGCTCTGTGAATTAGTAAGTCTAATGCCTTTGTGAAAGTAGAAAAGCTCATATTTCTCTGTTCCTTCTAAAGAAATAGTCAATCAACAAGTATTTATCAAGTGTTGCTTTTGTGAATAGGGTGAATATGAGTAAGAGTTTCTGATTTAAGGAGACTTAAAACCTAGCAATAGTCATTCAGCAAATGTTTGGGGAACACTTCTAAGTACTGTTCATGACATTTTGGCTTTACTAATAAGTGAGAAAGAGATGGTTCTTGTCCTCCAGAATTCTACCATCCAGGAAAAGAGAGAAATGAAGGAGTAAAAATAGGAAAGAATAATAAATAATTTCATAGCACAAGGATAGGTGCCCTGGCAGCTCGGAGCCAGTATGACTGCTCTCATAAACTGGGCCTTAGGAGACTCAAAGGTAAGAAATCAGATATAATCGGGGGACTAGTGGTATAGATGAGAGGACAATCCAGTGACAAGAATCTGAAGAATGAAGCATCTTAGGAAGAATCCATGACTAGGGACAGGAGGAGACAGGTTTTGGTGGAGGAAACAGCATAACAATGTCAGGGAGTTGAGGACTGGTTATCTGGACTCAACTATACATGGAAGTAAGACTACTAACAGTTAAGTAACAAATAGCTTTAAGTGTATTTTGTTTTTAAATCTCCAAAATGAATCAAATCTAAAGATTTGTCTAAATTTGTTAGGTTGGTATTCTGAGCTTCCATACACTCTTGTGTTAAATTTTTAAATTCTTAACATTTTACCTTGATTTCTTTCTCTCCCTATCTGTGCATTATATAATATATATATATATATATATATATATATATATATATATATATATATATATGATGTGTGTGTGTTTACCTATATATAATTACTTTTTCTTACTGCTGTTGTTATTAAACCATTTGATATTAAGTTGTGGAAATCAGGACACTGTGTGCATCTCTTAAAGCCAAATGGGATTTCATTTATTTTATATAGACCTCCCCTCCCCACTCTGTCCAGTGCCTGTCCCCCAGGGTTTCCTGTAAGGAATGCAGTCCCATCTCCCATCTCCGAATCTCCACCTGTATCTTTCTAAGATTTAAACAGCTGCTGAATAGCCAGGTTGCTTTAAGAAAAGAAACAAGTTTAAACAACTCCAAAGTCATTCACAGCCTCTGCAGGTTGAGGCAGATGGGGCCATCTGTGCTTTTTGCTCGCGTCTCAGGACCTGAAAGAAAATACTCGGAGGCTTAGGAGAAAATGACACAAAATGAATCCATTCTCCTGTCAGAGATCGTAATGAAACTAGAGAAGAGGTACAAAATCAATTCATTCTTATTATAATTTTGAGATTGCCATCTACCGTTTGTTCAGATGCAGGTCTGATGGCTGAAAATGGTCTTTGGAATATTTAAGGGGCTTTTTTTAGTCCCTTAATTTTGGCTTATCAGTTCCAGTAATTTTACCTCCCAGGGTGAAATTGGCTGCGAACATTTGGAGAAAATCCGTGCTGTATTTTCTGGTAAGTTTTGCTGATAGTCGCCCACCAGGCTGTAGGAAAGGTGCTTCTGGCTTATTGAGAAGACAGCTGTGGAGACTGGGAGCTTTGTCGCACGTCCGGAGCTCTTCCCCAGCCGAGAGAGCCTTTCTCAAGCGTTTAACTAGTTTCTCTCTCGGCATAATACCTTAGATTTCCCGTTTGAAGGAATTCTTTTCAGTGTGCTGTTAGGATTAGAAAGAATACTGAAGTTTACGTGGTGTGATTCTTTTATTTCTTCAAGACCACGTGTCCGTGGGTCTCATAGAGATTATGAAGGAAGTCAGGAGAGTGGCTCATCCGGGAAAGCGCTTGCCACATAAGCTGGAGGTCCTGGGTTCAGTTCCTCCAATACCACATAAATTGGATGTGGCACACACCTATAATCCCAGCGCTTGGGAGGCTAAGGCAGGAGGATTGCCCTGAGTTGGAGGCTGGCCAGCCTGGACGACACAATGAATACAGGACCATTGTGAACTACAGAGACAGAGACTCTCTGGGGAAAAAAAAGGCAGAGGAGTGGACTTGAGTTTGAAAACAACTGTTTAATTATTAAGATAATGCATACTATTTTTGAAGTGATTCAGATAAGGAAATAATTGTCCATAATTCTACCCATCAAAAATGACTATTAAAAATGTAAAGATTTTAATCAGTCTTTGTGGGTTTAAGACATATAGTTGAGAATATATTTCATATAAAAATTTAAAATAATACTTTCACTCAATCATCATCTTTGTTAGAGGTTATATGGCATCTCTTGGATGTGTTACAATTCATCATTTCTTTTTGCAGGAAGCTAGCTTGGTAGTTTTATTCTATTTTGTTTTGTTTTTCCTAAAAAGATTGTAGCAATGAATATCCTTATGCAAAAAAGCCTTCACCTGTCCAGCAGATCGCTTTCTCGGGATGGATTTCAATAAGTTAAATTACTGGGTCAAAAGGTAGGAACATTTTAAAGGCTATCTATATTTGCCTTCAGAGAATTTTCAAAAATGCTCTCAGAACAATTTATACTCCCTGTAGCAGTGTAGAAGAATGCTTATCTCACTGAACACTTGCCAGGACTGAATATTACCTTAAAAATATTTTAATTTGATAGGCAAAGAAAAAAGCCATCTTATTTTAAATTGCAATTCTTTACTGGCTAGCAAGGTTGAACAATTTTTCATGTTTGTTAGTTCTCTCATTGTGTCTGTGTGTGAATTTCACGTTTATGTCCACAGCCTTTATACCTACTAGTCTCAGTATTCTTAGTGTTTTTCTAAATTACTTCATTGATATCAGAAGTAAGGCTCTGTGTATCCTGTCTGTTACATAACTTTTTGTTCAATTTGAAAATCTTCTACACGGTTTTATGCAGTTCTAATATGGCCCATGGTTAAAATTTTCTTATGTTTTATTGATTTTAATCTTAGAAAGCCCTCTCTTATCTCAGGATATGTAAAATACTGTTTTGTATTTCCATTGAGTTGTGTTATACATTCATTTTAACACTTAACTTCATTCCATCTGCCTTCAATTGTGGTAGGTGACTTGAAGTGAGGTTCCAAATATTTTTTCCCAAATAGTTAAGCAATGGCTCCAAAAATAATTACAAATCTTACCTTTCCTATGAAACAAAGATATTTTATTTATTGTGCCTGTATCTATTCCTGGAGTCTGCCTTCAGTAGTGCTGATCTATTTTGGTGTTACTACCATACATTTTTAAGAACTCAAGCATTACAAATCATCCAAATATAGGGCAGGAGAATCTTCATCTCTCATTCATTTTCATTGGGTGGAGATGGTTTTGTAACAGGAATTTTAGAATGATTTTTCAGGTTCCAAATTCTATTCACACTCTGGTTGGAATTGTTTAAACCTATACAAAATTCCTATTTTTTTTTTTTTTTTTTTGAGAGACAGGGTCTCACTCTCTAGGCCAAGCTGGTCCTGAGCTCACTGCTGTAGCCCAGCCTGGTTTTGGACTCAGAACAATCCACCTGCCTCAGCCTCCTGAATGCTGGGATTACAGCATTCCCCCTTCCCCATTTTATTGATATGTATAAGTGCAAAATTTAAGGTTTACAATGAAGTTGAGCATTTTGTGCGCATACATATCTTGAATCTTGTCTAGGTGACAAGGACTTTCCCACTCTCTTTTTGTCCCTCCCGCTCCCTACCACTCCATCCCTCCCCACTCTACCTTCCTGGTTCACTGTTTTTCACTTTAAGTTCTATGAGATAATTGTGGTCTGGGTTTCTCATATCACAGAAACCATTCGATGTTTCACTTTCTGCTTCTGACCCACTTCACTAAGCATGATGTTCTCAAGTTTCTTCCATTTGCCTACAAAAGCTGTTGGACTTTATAGATGCATAATATTCCATTGTGTATAAGTACTACAGTTTGTGTATCTATTGGTCTGTTGATGGATATTTTGGTGACTTCCATATTTTAGCTATTGTTAGTTGTGCTGCTATGAACATGGCCAGCTTTATGTGGTGCTGGGGAATGGAACTTGGTGCCTTGCATTTGCAAGGCAAGTGCTTTAACTGCTGTACTATTCCTCCAGCCTTAACTTCTTAAAGTGTCCAGCTTTTATTTCACGGACTTTTATGTCGTGATCAGAACTATTGACTCCTAAACGTGTGTAAAAAGCACTACCAATTCTCAGATCACTTTGTGTACCTAAATCATCTTTAATATTTAGAAAGAGTCCTGAAATGGAATGTTTCAAAACCCTGGAATTTTAATTATTGAACATTAATAACAAAGACTGATTCTGGGCCTATATTGGGCAAACCATAAGGAGAGTTGAATAACAGTAAATGAATAGATCAACAAATAAAATTATAGATGGACCACTGAGTTGAGAGAGCTGGCCTTGCAGAAGCCTTCAGTAGCAGCTGGATGGTAGTGATGAGAATCTGAAAATCTCTTAACATAGAGACGGGTAATATCAGCTACCTGTGATGAAGAGATAGGACTCCATTTATTGACTTTCACGGGGCATTATGCTAGATGCTTTGCGTGACTTATAAAAGAAAACTTGAAGGATGAGGCTTGCCCAGAGGTCACTGAGGTAAGAGGTAGAGTTGGTTACAAATCCAGGTCTCTTAAGATCCTGAACCTTTGCCATGACTCCATTTCCAATGAAGGAATAGATCTAAAGTACAAGATCTTAAGGAAAGATCATTTCTTCTGTTCCAATCTCAATATGTCAGAAACAGCACAGACAGACATTTCAGAAATGGAGTTTCAGTGGTGATTATTCTTAGACAAAAAGATTCATCTTTTTCCCCCTGTTGCACAGAAGTAAGTCCCTAAGGTCTTGGGCCACCAAGGAGCCTACTGGTGTGTGCTAGAGGGTAGACAGATTTCGCATAGATTAACATTTGTAAAGCCTAGTCTGTGTCAATTGAGATTTCATAGACATTGCTTCTAGAGACCTGACCTGGCATCCAGTCCTAACAAGAGCAGCCCTACTTTAATCTACTTTTCACTTTGCACTCTCCATCCCCAGAAGACAGTCTAATTATGGCAGATGTGAGGTTGTGAACTGTGGTTTACTCTTCTTTAAAAGATGACATTAACGTTGCTGTAATCATTCTTTAGCTGCATATATTAAAGATTTCTTCCCCAGAGCCCCAAACACTTTGCAAATATGATCTCATTAACCCACACACCAACCCCTTGTGGTAGGTCAGCCGTCTTGGCGGCGTGTGGGAATTGAATTATGCAAAGAGAAAGTGGTCTTTTCAGAGCTGCCTGCCAGCTGGGGATGGGATTAGGATAAACATAGACTCATAAAACTGTGCCAGGCCCTATATATCACCTGGCCTGACATCCTCATTAAGTAGGAAACTGAGGCTTGGAGGGGTCATGCTAAACTCCAAGGTTCTCAGCTATGGATATATGTTGTTATTACCTTGGAAGCTTAAAGCAATTGCCCAAGTGGTATCTCAGATATGTTTAATTAGGGGCACTGGTTTCTCCCCATATTATGATTTTAAAGGCTCCTTTGGTGATTCTAATAAAGGCTCATGGTCAGACTTGCGGTGGACAAAGGCAGATCTAGGAGAAGAGCCTCACACATCTACCTCAATGTAGAGATCTTACATGGCGTCTTGTGACCATTCTCTGCCAGACAGTTTTGGTTTATGGTAGGATTTCTTGAGGTCTTGATCCTGGCTGGCATTTTACACATAGGAAATGATTTGGAGTAATATCCTAGCTTTGCACTTCATTTCCCCAGCAGAGACACGTGGTAAAGATGTGGCCATGTGGTCCCAAAGTAACTGCGTGACAGTGCCCAGCCAGCCAACTAGCCAGATCACTAGCCAAAATCAGTCAGATCAGTTGATTGGCTGATTTAGCCACTCCAGAAGAGACACCCTGCCTGGTTGCCTAGGTGTGATCGTTACCTTTGTAGACTTTGCCTTTTACAGGATGGTGTGATATTTATTTTCTATCATAATAAGCTCGGGGCTAGGAAGCACTGAGATGTTCAGCATTTATCCTATAAAAGAATGGATGAAATTATACCCTCTGGCATTAAGAGGATCAGAGAGTCAAGAGGTCGTCATAGCATCTGTGGTGGGTACTGAATATGGTGGCAATTGTAGTGTTCCTATTACCTTGGGATATTGAATGACCTGGACTCACAGCCAGAAAGGCATGTAGGTATGCATCTGTACCCATATGGAGTGATCTCGTGTAGAGTGTGGTTTTAGACTTCGCTTTTTGTTTCTTTTTTTTTTTTTCTTTGTAAAACTTGATTAAAGTTGGCAGTGGGAGGAAGAACCAACAAGTAAGCTAATCCTTTTACCTGTAGAAAAAAAAAGTGGCAGTGTAGGAAGTGGCACTGGTTGAGGAAAAAACTCAAAGAATATATCATGTATCTAGGCTTTTTTTTAAAAATAAGAAAGTGCAGTTGCTTTTTAGACTTGACACGAGGAATAGCTGGCGTGGGTCTCTGGGCTCCTGTTCCTTAGCCTACTAGATGCTAAAGCCAGAGGCCCTCAGTCCTGAATCTGGAGTTTTTCCTGTCCTCCAGCTCAGGAGCTATGCTTTTTCCCTTTGGTTTTATTATCTCCAACAATAAGTCAGTCCCATTGAGGTCCTCGTAGTATCGTTATTGTGTTCCCAGTGACTGGAGTCTGGCTTAGTTGCCTGTGAACCTTCCCTGGTCTCTTGTTCAGGAGCTGGTCCTGGTTTAGTTCCCTCTCTTTCACTATCTCATGAGTCCCTAAGTTCCTGTAAAATCTTTAAGCTCCCACAGTCCCACGAGTACTGCTTCTGTACCATATAGACAGTAAAATGAAGAGAGAGAGAATGTGATTGATGTTTCTGGTCCCCTTAGCATGCTGTCAGGAACCTGTGTAGACTTCTCAGGTTTCGCCAATGAAGCAGGTTCCTTTTCTCTGCGACAAGGAATGCCACAATAATTTGTCTGTTGGATATCTCCTTACTTCCTGCCTTCCACGACACTGTAGATTTTCTTGTCAGAAAACCTGTCATGAGACATAGTGTAGCTACCTGGCCAGACTATGACCCACCTCATCGGGTCCTCGGGAAGTCATCACTGGTCGCTTTAATCATATCCAGATGGATGGACAAACTAAGACAAGTCATTTACTGTTCCGCAAGACAGATCGCATGCTACAAAGCATAGATGACAACAAGGTCAGTCTCCTAACTACTGTGATCATGGCTTGCTTTAAAGGAAACCTCTTGCCGTCTTAAGAAACGATATCATGTGTCTGCAGCAAATGGTGATGTGTTTCTGTTTCCAAGACAATATTTACATTCCATACCAAGCTATTATTTGCATATACTAACACCTTCAGCAACAGCATCAGTTCTTATCTTTTTGTAATGGATTGTCAGAAGAGAACGAGGAGGATCACTGGTGACTTTGATTCCGTGCTCTTTGGTCCACGGTAGAGTTGTTCTGTTAGTCCCACGCACCTTTTCAGGGTCGCTTCCTGCCTTTCTTACCTTTCCCTCAGAGCTCGACTTGCACGTTTCCCTCACTGAGAGAACAGCTCCTCCTCTGTATATTTGCTACACCCTCTCTACAGAACGTCCTTTTCCCACTAGCTCCCTAGAGGATTCTTAGTACCTTTCACACCTTGCATGTCTATGTGGCCCACAGACCACTTACAGTAGCACCTGAAGATACTGACTCTAAGCCTGTGTATTATTTGTTCCCACACATGTTATGTGTACAGAAATGGCCTGATAGTGGTTTGGCACAGGTGTATTCATTTAAGTTGCCAAATAACAAACACAATTCTTCGATTTCTCCCAGTTACTTCTGGATCAGTCGTGGAAAAACATTAAGTGGCTGTAGGAGTGAAGCTCTGATTAATTGATCTTTGTATTCCTGATCCCAGCACCTAGTGTTGTGTCTTGAGCTTAGTGGTAACAGTACAGTACAACAAGCATTCTAGATTAATGAACCATCCCCAGGTAAGTTACTGTGGTACCAATGTCCCTTGTGAAAAAAATAGTATTTGCTTCCATTGGATTGATCCTGATATAAAACGTGTAGAAAAATGGACTTCAAGTGACTTTTCTATCGAATGACCTTCCATCTCCTTTTAAAAGCTTCCAAGGAAATCCTTGGAGCATTTGTCTATGCCAAGTCAAAAGGCAAGAGGAATAAAAGGAAATGTTTCGTTTGCCTTTTATCCTTTTACCTGAACTTTGGGTTCCCACCACGGACACTCTGATCTCCTCCAGTCTGGAACCATGTATTAGTCATCTTGGAATCTGGTTTCCTGGCCTAGTTTGGAGGCAACTAGTGCTTTATCAATATTTACCCAATACGTGACCCTATAGCCATCTCTACATCGTTTAGGGAAGCCCCTGAGCGCCAATCTCTTGTTAATACTCATTTGGGTTTAAAATTGTTCCCTACAGGAGCTCTTTCCTCTCTAGGAGGAGTTATTTGTTCAAGTGTAAGTTGCCTGCCTTTGGGTACTCTACAAAGCATCTCTGGCAGTTGAGCTGACACTTTAGTTAAATAGAATAAGGTGGTTTCCATTTTCATATTGCTGGAAACTGCTATTTGTGTTGGTTCTCAAGTAACACTCACATTGGGAGGAAGAGTTCTTATTCTTTTAGGGCTGTATGGGTGTTTCACATAATGTAAGGGAAAGAAAAAACTGGATGGAAAAAGGTAGGAAAAAAAGCTAACCTCACTAAAGAAAACGAGTACAAAAAAAAAAAAACTTCTCCAAAGGACATAAAAATCGGTGGCATTTATCATTAAAAAGAGCATCAATCATTCTGAGTCCCATTTCATTTTCATTGTGTGCGTGAGTGAAGGCAGACGTGACAACGACAGTGGTGAATAACTTCTAAAAGCCACTTTATCCATGAACAGTGAGGAAGAAAGATCTTTAGTTTTAACCTTGTAGATAGGGTAAAAAAATAGTTATTAACTCTAAAGCATTTCTCCCCATATGTGAAATTCCTCTGAATTTTTCTCATCCTTTCTGATATCGAGGGATGAGAGAGAAGGAGTGGTTAGAGCTCCCAGACTCTAGAGGGACAGACCGGAGTGGGTCCATGGCTTTGGCTCATACCAAATTTGTTCTTCCACCACAAGGTTCATTTTTTCAGTCCTGTTTCTTTTCTTTCTGGGTCTTAGCCTGGAGGCCTGACTACATCTGTATGCTTTGCTGCTTGTGTTATACACTCTCCGATGACTCGTGCTTGTGGAACTCTTAATGCAAGGTTGTGTGAAAGGTTGTGGACGAATGGAAATTTTGTAAATCTAATAATCTTTCAAATATACTCTGGAGCTTTCTGTTTAACAGATGCCAGGCTGGAGTTTATGCTAAAATAAAGACTCAGACAATCTCACTCACATTCTAGTTTGTCTCATTTGAAAGGTAATTTTCTGTTAATCACTACTTTTGTTGTTGTTGTTGTTGTTGTTACTGGAGATTAGACCCGGGACCTTCACACTAAGTTAAATCCCCAGCCCTTTAAAAAATTTTATTTCTTTATCTTAATTTTTTGAGACAGAGACTCCGTATATATAGTCCAGTCTGGTCCTGAGCTCACGATGGAGCTCAAGCTGTCCTCAAACACATTGCAATTCTCGTGCCTCAGCCTCCTAAATTCTGTGATGGTAGGCATGTACCACTGTGCCCAGTTGAGGTTGTGCTAGGGAATTTAACTTGGGGCTTTGTGCTTGCGAGGCAAGTACTCTAACGGCTGTGCTATTTCTCTAGTTCACCATTTTTTATTTTTAATTTTGAGACAGGTCTCATGTCTCACTAAATCATTGAGTCATTGGGCTCAAACTTGGAATCTTCCTGCCTCAGCCTCCCAGACTGCTGAGATTATAGGCCTTCACTACCAGGCCTGACTAAATCTGACCTTCCAGAAGTAACAACCAGACATCTGCAACTTGCAGGACATTTGTGTATTCTGCTGGAATAGCTCCCACCTCTCCTCCCTGTGCCACACAAGGCCTGGTAGAGAACTGTCTTCTGCTTGTCTCCAACTCTGCACCCACTGACACGTGCACACCAGTTTTGGCAGTGTTTAGACATAAATGGGGCAGACAGGGTGGAGATGTGTGAGACATTTGTGGTCAGCCCTCCTGACCCCTAATGAGGTGTCCTCTCTGTTGAACCATCTTCCCACAGCAAGACTTGAACCAAAATGTGAGGCTTCTTATAGACGATGAAACACATTTCAAACCATCGATGGATAAAGATGCTGCCTTTGCGGACTTCTCACAACTCCTGTAGCTGAACTACCCTTGAGAAACTCGAGGGGAGAGAGCCCTAGCTCTCTTGCCAAAGAGCTGGTAGAATGGTTTAGGAGGAAGGATAGCATAGCAGAACATCCGGCTTGGGTTCCTGGCTTCATAGTTCCAAGGAATTATAAGTAGTGTGAGCTTGGACCAGGTTTTTAAAAGTTCACTGAGCCTGTTTCCCCCACCTGTACAATAGCGTATGATGACCAACCACTGGAAGAAAATGTGTACGCTGCATGATAGGTGCCAAGTAGTGGGAGCTCTCGTCACTCATTACTAACACCGAGGTGGTCCTATCCCATCTTTGTTTTGTCTTCATCCTCTGGCTTTACCTACCTGCTTCTCATTGTTAATCATTATCCTTACAGTTGCCTAAAGACAATTTCTGTCTCTCTTCTTTCCTACCTCTCTCCCTTTTTCTCCCCCGACCCCCACATAATCACAAAATTTCAAAATTAAAATGGTCCTTGGGAAACCTCAGATCTAGTTCCTGAATATGAGATCACATACCTGAAGCCCAAGAAAACTGACAGCTGACACAAAGTGACCAGGTGGTGGGGTCCTGCTCCACTAGGAGTCTCTGTCCCTGGGCAGTGATCACTTAAGGAAGAGCTGTTCCCCGGGGAGCCTGGTGAGGGCAGGGATGGCAGAGTTCTAAGTCTCCCTGAAGCATAGTGGTTTTCTTTTCTAACTCCTCAGGAGCATTTTCTATTTCAAAGCTCTTTGATAAAATAGCTAAACCAGCTCATCTCCTGAGGCACCCGAACTCAGCTGAGATTTCCCATAAAATTCTTTTGTTGTCGGATTAAACTGGGGGTATTTTAAATATTTTTTCCGGTTAAAGAAAAATCAGCAGTTCCTCAGCATGGATACTATACCGTGAATGGACAGGAGTGGGCTTTTGATCTAATTTTTGTATGTCTGATTTCTCAATAATAAATGGGCTTTTGTTATGAGGCAGGTTGACATTTATTGAGTTTGCTTTTCATTGGTCCTTGGTGAGTTGGGAGCCAGCTGTGAACGTGTTCTCTTTTCTTAGTCCTATCACAGAACTGTGACTTGACACATAATTGAACATTGTTGCTTAGGTTTCTTTCAGTATTCCAGGCACTGAAGAGAGAAAAAAATCATGTTTCGTCCTGAAGAGCAGCATCCAAACTAAATGTCAGATGACAATTTAGCGTAGTTGTGACTGATAGGATCTGTCACAATAGAGAGAAGAACTATTGATTATGATGCTGATAAAAGAAAAATACATCTCAGAGTAAAAGAAAAGAGAGAGACCCTCTGATGTTGCTGGCTGTCTTTAAGTCACTGCCCTCGAATAATGATAAACATTCTTGCACTGGTTCAAACTTCTTTGACTTAGACTAGAAATGAAGCCCAGCCCCTCTAGAGTCAAAGGCAGAGGTTGTGCTACAGAAAGCCATTTAAGCAATATTAACACACAGCTGAATGGACACAAGGCCTCATCTTCGAGTGAGCTCAGAGGTTACTCTGTGAAAGGGCCTGAGAATGAAGAATGGAGGAGATGGGCTGGCGTAATATTGCCCGAAGTGCCTTTGAGCTACCGGAGAGGATAGGTGAGAGGCACAGGCATGTGGAAGGCTGGCTCTGGGGAGCCATCATGGCGTTTGGAGCTTTCGTGTCAGTGTGGGTCGTTGGTTCGGTTCAAACCCTAACTGCTAGAAATTGTTACTGCTTGATGGTTGATGGGAAATTAGGTCCTGATATTCAGTCGGCTTCCTGAAAGTATTGACGGTAATGGGCCCTTCCTGGAAGACGGACAAAGGCTGGGAGGGGCCACAGGTATAGAAGTATTCTAAAGCCAGAGGAGACTCTCCTGGAATGAAGAACGGGTGACTGAAGAGAAGGCCGGAGTTGTTGGGATTCGTGACCCTTGGAAGAAAGCAGCAGAGAAGGAAATGTTCTATTCTTTTCGGCCCCTGGAAGTATGATCCTGGGGCCAAATAGTAAACAGACCAGCCTAGAAACCCTAGAGGTATTGGTTTGAATTTGGAATTGTCTCCCCAAATCCTTATATGTTTGGATATTGTAGATTATCTATGTATGCCATGTGCTATTAAGAGGTGGGGCCTGGTTGGGAGGAGTAGATTACAGGCATGTGGAGGATTGGGGGCATGTAGTAGATTATGGGATGTGTGACTTGGAAGGGGGCTTAACTCCTATTGCTCTGACCAGACCTGGAAGGGTATACACTGGTTCCACCTTCCTCCCTGTCTTGGCTTCCTGCGTGCCATGCCGGACACAGCTTCCTCCAGTTAGGTGGTTGCCGCATGCTTCTGGCATTCCCGGTCACCCATGCGTGGACTGAGACCCTCTGAAACTGTGACCTAAAATAAATCTTCCCTCTCTTACGTTGTGGATATTGGGTATTCTGTCCCAGCATTGAGAAAGTACCTATGACACCTAGAGAAAAAAAATAGGCCGGAGTCTTGCTAAGAAACCTGTTCTTAGTCCTTGAGGACACAGTCCTCCTTAGGAGCCCATAGGCCTCTTCATCATAACACTCTGATTCACCTCTGGCTCTCAGATTCAAGAGAGTCTTATCTAATCTCAGAACAGGAGAGACTGACTTGTGAGCTATGTCCAGAAACTCTTATTGAAAGCTTTAGTTCTTCAGGTCTTAGGATATTGCAAAGCCCAGATTCTTCCAAAGAAAAAGCCTTGGTTCCTAGAATTCAACACCTTTTCTTACCTTTTTTTCTTTTCTGTTATGGTCTCCTTTTCTGAAGCACGGAAATAGAGGAGGAGGAGGAGGAGGATCACTAGACAAGAGGAAATCTACAGACATAAAGCATGTCAGTTAACATTTCCAACTGTTAATCCTGCTAACCTTCATTATTTGTTTTACTTTTGATACTTAACTCTAATCCTGGACTTTTGAAGCTTGAACCTAGGTCACCTGGTAGGTTCACCTGTGGACCCCATGTTTCCTGTCAAGAAACTTCCTACTGGCTGCTCAAAGAATCAAAGGCCTGTGAAGGTCTATTCTGTAGAGAAAGAAAGGGAACAGCAGACAAGAGACAAAGGAAAGAAGGCCTGAACAACCTGGCTAGAGGGATTCTCTTCCTCAGCACCCTCAGCTTTCCCTTTATAAAACAAGCATAGGAGTGGTAGACTTGCTGATGGACTAATATTTTAAAGTTTACAAGGTTGGGCCACAGGTTTGGAAGCTAGAGAGGAAAAACTTGATATATCTCTCCATCCATAATAGTAGGTATGCAGTGTCATCTTTATATAGGCAAGATTGTTTTACACATTATAGTGATTTGATGTCACTTTGAAAAGCATCTGTTCCTAAAAAAAAAAGTGATTAGAAAATCAGCTCTCTGATTACACACTTACCTCTGGTGGGGCGGAGTGGGGGTGGGGGTTGTTTCTGACATGAAAGGCCCACAGGAAAGTGAGAAAATGGGTGTACTGGAGCTCTCTCCATAATCCTGGAAGAGGCAGAGTGTGACTTCCAGTTGTGCAAAAGCTTGCATACTGGGGTACAATTCTTTGGGGACAGAACGGAATAGAAAACAAAGATGACATTCTCCAGAACAAGTTTCTGCTGCCGTCATCCCCGAGAGATACCGAGAAGCACTCAGGCTCAACCTCAGAGTAAGTGGATCTGTTTTAACATTTCATAAATTTCTCTCTGACGACCCCTAGAACTCCCTGGGGGCAGCTTCTGAGTCATCTGTCCTTTCTTTCTTAGTAGCCACCAGACACAACAGCTAGGCTTGTTCTATGAATGAGTAAAAAAGGAAAATGGAGCTCAGGGTAGGTCTACCTTCTTTGAAGGTGATGCTTGGCTACCTTGGCACACTTTCGGTTGGTTTCTACCTGGTGTGCACTCAACCAGAAGTTATCAAAACATTTTGCTAAGCAGATGAGGCATGGACCTTAAAAATTACAACTTAGACTTGAAAAGGCCAGAGCTTAGTCAACTGAAAAGGTGCTAGGTCTACATGGAGATACTCTTCCTTAACCAATCGAGGCTCTTCTTTGTGACATCTATTTGTGCTAATCCTCCTGGGCCATCAACTCCTTGGAGACGTTTGAGGATTAGCTTTCTCCACTTGGTTTTCTCCTGCGTGATCCTGACTTCATTTGACCCTGTCATGTTGCAGTTAGACACGATCAATAGTTTTTTTTTTTAAATAAGCTTTGCCCTTTGCAAACTATCCCTAAGCACTCTGCATTCCTTTGAAAAGTTCAGTTTTGTTCCATGCTTATTTCTTAAAATACCCTAGAGAGTGGGAGGCCCAAGCCTCACAGTTCAGAGCTGTTCATGTAGGTGAGGGTCTTAGCTTGACAATGAGCTCATCTGGGTGAATTCATCACCTTCACGCCTTCAGAAAATGGGCTTTATGGAAGACAGAATAGGGAAGGGAGCATTCTGTCACCTGACAGTCTCAGCTCTGTCGAAGACGAGGGCTCTGTGCTTCACAGATGAAGCAGGCACAGAGACTCTGAGAGTTGTCGAAGTGCCCGAGTGAAATGGCTGCAATGTGTCTCAAAACATATACTCTTTTTTTTTCTTTCCAAGATAAATTTAGTGTGTAGACAGTATTGACTGCAAGTCAATTGATAATCTTAAGCCTGTGTATTTGAGCATGCATGTGGAGATGAAGAGTCGATATCAGTTGTCCTCAGAGCTGGGATGCTGGGCCCTCGGCTGATGATGACTATTTAGTTCTTAGTGTCCCAGAAGTCACAGCCTTGCCCCAAAGATCCATATATGCAAGACTAGTCCTGGGTGTAAGTGAGATGATACACTTATTCCCTCTGCTGATAATTTCCCCAAAGTAGCTAGCAGAGGCCTAATCTCTTTTCTGTGTCCTCCCAGAGCACAATAAATCCATGTTATTCAGACACTAAGTTTTTTATATTCTTTTTATCTGATTCTTCTGTCTAATTAAAGTTACTCGCTCTGTGTGATTGGTTTTGAAAGCCCAATATTTGGCAATTCAAGTGTCTTTATTTTAACAACAGGGTGGTATTTCCTTGAGTGACTTAGCACAACACATT
>PVKB01006495.1:0-60385 GCA_004027205.1 Ctenodactylus gundi
CCCTCCTCAGGTGGTGCCCAGCAAAGTGTGAATGGCATTGTGATGAAGAATACGTAGGTCATGGAAGGGAAACTCAGAATTTTTCATTATGTACAGGACCTGATCTATACTCGGAGATGATGACAGTGCTTAAAAAAGTCACAGGCTTTCCTTGACAGTGACTGAATCCATAGATAGCTGGGGTCACTGACCTTCTATCATCTGTCTTGTCACTCTTTGATGAAACAATTTAGCAAGTTTTTAGTTCAAGTCATGGGAGAACTTTATACATAGAATTTTTTTTTTCTATGATGAATGCTCTTCTGGGATGTGTAGAGAGATGCGGTGTTTACCTCCATGGCAAATTTGTCATGGTAGTGAGCGTCAGACCTGACTGCCTCCTTGCTACCTGGTAAATTCTTCCGTTGTCACCTGGCAGACCTCACACCGCCTGGAGGGTTATATTAGGATGGATGCTTCAGACTCCAGTAGGTCAAGCCCCCTCCTACAAACTGGCAAGAAAGGTAGGCACGTGTAAGTCCATGCAATGTGACACCCTTGCCTAGAGGTGTGGCTTCTAGACCTTCCTATCTTTGTGTTGGGGACAGATTGCTTCTGGGAATTTCTGGTGTCATGGCAATACTCCCTGGGGAATATTTGTATGCTTTCTATAACTTTGTTTAATTGGAAAATAAGTGCATAAAAGCAGCTTTGGAACTGCTCATAGGATGGAGACACGAGGAAGGGCAGAAGAAATTCACCTTTAACTTGTAATTCTGGTGTCAGGTGGAAAAGAAAAATTGCTTTCAAGCCAAAATTCGGTAGGTTACCTCCTCAGGGGAACAACTTATTAGCCACATGTTCATTGGGCAGTATTTATCTGTTGAGTTTCACTTTTCTCTTCTGGAAAATGAGCCTGTAACACAGAGTTGATTTGGAAGGCCACTGAGGAATGAGGTGCAAGAAATGGCATGACAGTGGTATAGCGAAGGTCCAGGCCGGTTGGACGGTGCTTGGTGCCCGAGGCCTACCAAGAAAGCTCCCTGAAGACTGTGATTTTGGTAATCTAATGAAACAGCTATTTTTTTCCCCCGTGACATGGTGGGCATTATTGGTTGCAGAATAGTTTTCTTTGAAATGTGACAATTCTACAAATTCATCGTTTTCCCTAGTGCCACTCTATAAAATAAAGTATTAACTGCAAATACTCAACACCTGAATATATCAAAGAGCAATATGGCTCTTTATCTAGTTTCTGTATTTTCTATTAATAAGAAATTAAACATATTACATCATCCCAGTGAGTGAATTTATTGTTGGAAATCTTGTCACTTTTCCTCAGAGCCTTAACATTATTTGGCTTCAGTGTAGAGCCTTATGTATATATTTATAAATAGTATTAAGCAAAATTCTCTGAAAATCAACTACATTATACAAGGATTCCAAAAGATTAAAGGCCAATACATTAACCCTACACATCTGGCAGTGCATGGCCCCTTCTGCCTCATTAATTGTGGTAATAAGCAAAGAGTTGACCAAATTCCTACTAAAACTACTCTGGAGGGGAACACTGCAGACTGAGAATGTTTACTACATAGATATTCTCATTTCCAAGACTTGTCTGTCCAAGCAACTATAGCAAAAACCTGTTTGTTGACTACATAATCCTCAGGGCCGCTATTGTGTTGGCTTTCCAACTCAGCAGGTGAGAAACCCGAGGCTCCTCTCCTGTAAGAAGCCAGGGTCATGAGGGGCAGCCAGGGATTACCCAGGTTTGATCACTCAGTTTCCTGATTGCTAAGCACACTACCACTGCGTCTTCAGGGCGTGCCGGCTTCAGCAGGACCAGAACTCAGGAGTTTCTTATCCTCAATCTAGGCCCACAGGAGGGAAGTTCTCCAAGTTCACGCGCCTTCATTTGGCTCAGGTGTCGAGGTCTATATTTATCTGGTGCGTGCGAGGCGTGTCTGGAAGGTTGTAAGGCTCGGGATGGCAATGGCTTTCAGATGTCGAGAGAACCTTCAAGATAAATGAAGGGAGGCGACCCCGCGCCTGGCTTCTGAGCGCCCAGCCGCAGTGCTGTGGGAACATGCACTTGCCGCCTGGGTCTCCTCCAGCCCCGCTCCGCAGCCACTTGTGAGCTCCCCGAAGGCGCTTCTGAAGCTGGTGAGCAGAACTCTTTTTTTGCTTAGGAGTGTGGCTAGTAGTGTTTTTGTGGCTGATGCGCTGTCATCTGCTAAGCGGCAGTTTTTATTTTTGCTTTAAGAAGATAAATGCCTCTTGGTTTAATAATTTCATCTGTGGTGTTTCTTTTAGCATATTTATAAGCTCGCAACTGATGGGTACAAAAATTTAACTTTTAACTCTTAAATTATACCTTTCCACAAGTCTTTTCCACCTATGAAATAACCCTAGTACATTTTCTGCTTTTTACTTGATGAGCACATTAAGTTTTAAAGTGCTTGTGAAGTTTTTTCTTCCTTTTTCCCCTAGATTGATTTGATATGTCCTAATCTAATTTCATATTTAAATTTCTGCATATCTTTGCATAGGCCTTCTTGGATAGTGATCTTTTCAAAAGGATACTCGAAAAGTCCAATTAGATTTTTATCATTCAAGTTGGGGAAAAAATCTCTTTCAAATCAGAGTAGAGGTCAGACAACCTTTGTTTGCAGTACTCTGAGAGTGATTTTTGGCGTCTGCTCATGAGTCATAACTATATTGAGGAAATGTCCTGAAAGATCCAATTCTTTTGCTGATTTAACTCCTAGAAGACAGAAGGCTTTTCCATGCATAAAACTTATAGATTGATGGTGGCCACACATGAGTTATTCACCATGGCCAGCAGATATTACTTGGGAGGTCACGGGAGATTTTGTTACCTAGTAAACTTTTCAATCTAATGTGCTTAGTGCTACAAGTTCTCAAGCAATGATGTTTCCAGAAAGGAAACTGAAGGATATATCTTTTTTTAGATCATAAAGCCAAAACGGCACATTGCCCAGTTCTCTACACTCTTGTGCAAAGCTGGGTCTAAACCAGAAGGCTTCTTCACCTTCTAGGAGGGTTCAGTGTTTGGGGACCCCACTGCTGGGTACCGAGTTCTTCGGGCGAAGGAATTCTGGCTGATTTCTCCTCAAGTATCCAGTCTGTTTCCTATCATTGCGCCGATTCAGACCTCAGGTGGGAGCTATTAGGTATGAAGCAATAGGCACCCAAGTGGTGTGTGGGGCAGAGGCTCCGAGAATCCTGTAATCCTCTTGCTCCTCATGGGGGGAAGAACTGTTTTCACGGGAGAGACTACACAAACACCAATTAGTTGGAATCTGATCTTCTTGCAAAGGACAATGACAATTTTGTAATGAACTGTTCTCAGAGTTTAGGAAAGCAAACACCTCAGGTAATACAACAGTGTTCACCTGGGAAGAAAGGTAAGTCCTGAGCTGCAAGGTCTGTAGTCAGGAAACTCAAAAGGACAAAGGAAAGGGCTGGAAGGGGCTGATAAAACAGAGCACAGGCTGCTTAGGGCTAAAAAGTAGGGCAACTGAGTGAAAGGAAAGTTTCTCCTCCAGCATGGAAGCACATAGTTGCACACCACCCTATCATCAGCACCCATTTGCTTTAGGCAGAGGTTGTGCATTCAAATGACTGCTACTTAAGGAACACACCTACCATTTATGACAAACGCAGGACTCACAGACCAATGTTTATGCCAGGTTGGTTCATACTTCACAAAATGTTGAAATGCTGCAAGATGAGTGTGCAGAGTATTATTTGTGTGAGTGACCGTGACCTCTTTGCAGCGCCTGTGGTCTGGACGAGAAAGGGCTATTGTGTCTATGACTGGCATCCTGAATGTCCAATCCTGAGTGATTCTCTTAGGAGCAGTGAATTGCTAATCAGGAAAAGGAAATCGCTTACAATTATAAGTGCACAGGGAATAAAAACATAGACTATGAAATTATTAGTTTTAGTGTTTTGTGAGTTGTGTATGGAAGTACCACAAGCTTCTGGGTGAGCCCCTGGAAAGGCCTTGATTTCACAAAGGGCTACGAGTGGGCTGTGAGGTCCACATGAACTGAAGGAGAAGGACAAATCTAGTTCGTGTCTCGGATAAGTAATCCAAGTAGGGGATAAGTAGTTGGGTGCTGGGTGTGTCGTATCCCAAATAGCCGAAGATGTTTTGCAATATACCCAGAGACCTTTGTCACAGAAACACTCTTGTATGAAGGAGGAAATGACAGAGAATTGGCAAGCATTGTGGAAGGACACGGGGAACAGCTTGGCTATGTTCACCAAGGACTCCAGAGCGTGCTCCACTGAAAAAGATTGTTAGCCCTTCAGTGCCTGTGAAGTGTAAAAGTCAGTAAGGACAGAGTTTTTTCTTTATTATTATTAGTTTCATCTCTTGCTTTATATTTGTTTTCATTAAAGCTTCCAAATAGAAATATTCTGCTACTTCCTTTATACTTTTTAGGAAATCAAAAGCAGGTGTGAGTCATAATGTTATGTCTTAAGATATTTAATTAGCACAGCTAAGCTGAAATTCACTTAGAGCCTGATTTTATCCTCTGCTGGAAATCCATTATTACTTTATTGGAAGTGTGGCAGAGCCATTACAAGGTGTAGTTCTTGTATTTTTGGGAAGTTTAGAAACAAAGTAATAAAAATTACTCTATCCAGTACAACATTCCTTGGCATAGAACATTAATCGTTGCATCTTTTTAGAGTAGACTTAAATTTTTTGAGCCATGCCCAGTGAGGCAGCCTTTATTTTGTATTTATTCATTTATTTTCTACAAGTGTGTTATGTGCTAGCATGCCCAGCCTATGTGGTCCTAGGGAATTGAACCCAGGACTGTACTTTCCAGGCCAGTGCTCTAAACTGTTAAACCTCCAACCACAGGTATGAATTTTTTTCAGATATGAATTTTTAGTAAATCAACCCTTGAGTATTTTTCCCCACAAGTATTCTTTCAGATCCGATCCTACCTTAGTCCACGTGGCACTTGCCTGTGGCCTCAGCTACTCACAATGCTGGCTATTTTTGTGTGTGTACTCACAACCTCTCATCTGAGAGCCATCAGCTGATGCTCAACTTTTTATGTCTGGTCCTTTCCACCGAGAAAGATCCTAAGGGAAGAGGCTCAGAATGGGAGAGAGGAAGGGAAGGAAAGAGTGGTGGAAAGTCACAGAGGCCCACATTCCCAAGGTGTATACTGTTAACATGTTATCGAATCTGCCATTTGTGTATGTTCAGTTAAAAAAATAAAGGTGCTGAAGCAGGAGGGTTTCAAGTTGAAGACAAGCCTGGGTCACTCAGACCTTGCCTTAAAAATGAAAAAGAGGCTGGGGATGTAGCTTAGTGGTGCTTGCCCAGCATGACTGGCTCTCTGGTTGCAATCCCCAGGAGTACACGAGCACACACACAGCACGAGAGAGCGCTTTTACACATCAGTACCTGATACAGCTGCCTCTTTCAGATTCGTTGGTTCGTTGACTCTGTTGAGAAGTCTTAGCACCATGGGCTGCCACTTGCAGGGTCTAGGGGACACTGTTAGAGTCAGTACTGTGTCGAACATCTTTGAGGACTCGATATCTGTTTATGGTGGTTCTAGATTTTTATGCATGTCGGATAAAAACTTTTGATGGAAGTTACCTAACCAAACCGTGTGAGTAAATGAGGAAAATGTAGGTTGAATTGTGTGCCCACTTCAGGAGCTATCTCCTGGAACAAGAGTGGTCCATCAGGTGACAGTGACATTCACAGGGAAGCAGGAAGAAGAGCCCAGCTGGCGGTGCTTCCCTGTCACACTCTGGGCTCCCCTTCGGGCCTCCTGAAATATGTGATGTGCTGTTCACTTGCCAATGACCTTCACAAAGCACAGAGACACTTCCAGGGTAAGAACAACTGTACTACAGACTCTGAGCTTTATGTCCAATTATTCCTTAAATTTTCTTTTCTTTGAGATTTCGTCTGAAATGGGAGCAAACTCAAATCTAAAGTTTAGCTCAGCTTCTCCGGAGCCCTGTTCTTGTAAGAGCTGCTGAAGCATCAGTCACGTCCGGGCCAATGTGAAGGCGGACAGGGGCAGCCCAGCCAGGGCGAGCTGTGGGAAGGGGACGCTGTCACGCTGGGAAGGCACGGTGCGTGCGTGCACGTGTGCTACTGCTCAGCCTGAGCTTCTGGCAAGAAGGAAAACTCCACAAGGCCAGATGTCACTTAGAAGTTCTTGTGTCACTTTTGGGAATGCCCCAATGCTGGACTCGCAGCAGGCACTCAATAAATAGATTTTATTATTTATCTAGAAATATTATGTCGGAATTGTTCTATCCTGGAAAAGCTACTTGTTACTAAGGATCATGGTTAAAATTGTTTTCAGTCATCATTTTAAACAATTAAAACCTTTTGTCTTTTAAAACATATTTTAAATAGTATACAAATGGATGGACACCTCGGTCCTAAACTACACAGATCTGCGGTCCTGTTTCTGTGTGAAATCCTTAGGTAGATAGTTTTATATAATGTTACCAAAACTAGGTGTTTTTTAATTTGTTGAGATTTTCATTGTTTTATAATATAGGAAAGATACCGTACTCTTATGGCTAATTATGAAATGTAAAGTAGAAGTATTCCCGGCTATAATGTTGCTTGTCCTAAGAATTACTCATGAGTTCTGACAATTTCAGAGTGAACCAGTCCAGGAAGCTCATGGATTTTACCCAAGGCCATTGGTCTTTTCCTCAGTTGCACACAGACCTAGTCAGGCTTGTGTGTCTGACTCCCATGTTGAGGGGACTTCCATGCTGCAGGCTGTGAGGTCTGGAGAGAGACAGAGAGAAGCAGCCCCCTCATTCAGCTTCCCTCTGCCAGTGGTCCTGATGAGGGTTCTCTAGCTTCCCCTCTCTCTGGGCATTGGGTGGGACTTCTTTTCCCGATTTGTTGGGACAAACCGTGGTATCTACTGTAGTCGCTCTTGGCCAGCCTGATCACATGTCCCCCTCGCCTCTCTGGGGGCTGGGGTACGGACAGCAGCTAGCCAAGGGACATGGCTCGCCCTCTTTGCATCTTTCAGCTCCTCCCTGAGAGCCTCTGGAAAGATTCTTGCTTTTCAGTCTTCCAAACTTTGTGTATGGCATCCTTGTGCAGGACTCTTGAAAGATTCCGTTTTAGTGGAGGAAGCTGGGAAAGCCAGGACTAGGCGAGGGAGAAGGCCATCCTGTCAGCAGAGGCGCCTCAGGAATCAGTCCTCTTCTCATCCCATTGCTATTCCTTGTCCCTCCTCTCTCCCAAACAGAGCTCTGTACATAGCAACCGGCAGAGCAGCTGAGGCTGAATCCTGGAGATACATGAAAGCAACGGAAACAATCCGATTGGTCTTTTTTTTTTTTTTAATAAGAAAAGCACCTAATAATTATTTACCATGGTGAAGCAACAGCTATGAAGCCAAGCTTGTTTTCTGAGATTCTGTGATGGAAACCAGCTTTCAGCCAGTCAGCTGCTGCCCAGTTTTTTGTTGTTTTTAACTGTTTCAAGAATGAAAACTGTTTTATGGGTGTTAATAACACAGGATAATTAAATTTGTGTTGGGAGCCGATGTGCATACAATTCACATTTTTCTTGTTTTTACTGCTTCTTCCTGCCCTTCCGTCTCCCAGCTCCTCTCGCTCACTTTCATGTCCACGAAGTCCTTATCACATATTTATTGTTTTAAAACGATTGTATTTTGGCTTCCTCCTATGCATTCTCTGGGCGCTCTTCCAAGGTGCACTGATGATTACAAAGGATTCTGAGGTGCCCAGAAGAGAGGTGAGCATTTACAAGCTTGCTAGATTTCATTGGTGCCAGTTCCCCTTGCAGATGTTCAGGCCTGCCCTGCACCCTCCCCACCTCCTCCTAAGTGACCTTACCCTTTCTCAGGGTGTCACCGATTAGCTCTCTGTTGGAGAGAGCCAACTGGGCATCTCAGGGGCTCCAGTCGTCCCCCCGAATTTTGAACTCATGTGTTCCCACCTATTCGTCATATTCTAGGTGCGGACACTCCACCTGTTGACTGGAAATCTAATCCCTCCCAACACATGACTGTGTCCTTGGGCTGTTTTGATGATGTGTGTTTTTATGTTCAAAATTAATTATACATAATCACAACATGGGTATGCCTTTGTATGCTTGGATCTGTCCTCGGGAACATAATCTGCAAGTACTTTTTTCAGTAAATGAGAGGCTTGGTTAAATAGTCTTATTTGTTCCTCTTGGGTACCTACTTGCAAAGTACACTGGTAATAACTCTGCAAGTGCTCAGTATTTAATGAGAAGCTTCACACATCCCAGGTGAATGAATCCTGTCTGTAGTCAGGTTGTGTAGTTTTAAAACTAAGGCTTCCCAAGGTGATGAAGACTTTCCCATTCTCCTTTTGTCCCTCTCCCTCCCCTCCCTTGCCTCCCTCTCCCGCCCTACCCCCCTGTTTCACTTTGTTTTTCCTTTTAAGTTCCATAATAGTTGTGATCTGGGTCTCTCGTGTCAGAGAGACCATTCGATGTTTCACCTTCTGCTTCTGACTCACTTCACTAAGCATGACGTTCTCAAGTTTCAAAATCATCAACTTCGGTGTAAACCTTAGGTTTTGCACTAATACATATCAATAAAATGAAAAAAAAAAAACAAAAACAAACCTAAGGCTTCCCGCATCCCAGCTCTGTGGCCTTGGAGTAGACCTCTGTGCCTCCAATTTACTCTGCAGCAAAGGAGCCTACCTCAAGGGTGAGGGTAATTGTTCTAAACAAGAAAGTTAATATATACAAAATATGTCCCCAGGTGTGTATGAAGTGCTGCAAAAGGGTCAGCTATTATTATTTCATTTTTATAGTTATTTGAATGTAGACAGTATTGTCTCTTTTACACATGAGTAAATAGACTCAGAGTTTAAGAGACTGGCCCAGGTTATTCAGCTGGTTAGTGACAAAAACAATATTCAGCATAGAGAGGACTGACTGGGTCCCATCCCCACCTGGGATTCATCCTTGACACCCCCCAGAGCCAATTACAGGGATTAGCTCTTCCTACCACCCTCCAAACTCCCCTTCCCTTCCACTAAGTATCTCTGAAATGCTTCCCAATAGACAAAATTGCCTACCTATGTTGTTTCAGTACTTCCTCTGACCTTCCCTCCAGTTGGTCCCCCAGGACAGAGCCAGAGCTCCTGACTTTCTATACCTAGGATGTGCCTTGCTTCCCTCCCTAAAGTCTCTGTGTAATCTCACATTGCTTTCAATCTAAACTCTTGAGAGAATAAAGCCCTATTTATTCAAGGAAGTTTGGCATATTGAGAGTAGGAGTTCTAAGATGTCATTTGTGTCCACTTTTCCAGGGACATGACTTGCCCTTATGAAACTCATACACTATCAAAACCTTACCTATAATATGTGCTTTCCCAGTTGTATGTTCTCTGGTTTTCTTTATTATGGTTCTAGGAATTAAACCCAAAGCCTTTGTTCAGTCCTGCATCCCCATCTTCTTTTTTTTAAAATTCAGACAGTCTCACTAAGTCACCCAGGCTGGACTTGAATAGCTGATTCTCCTGCCTCTGCTAGAATTCCCGTTATGCACCTTGCTTTATTGGGAGTTTCTATTTGGCAAAATGCCTTAGAGGCCGCAGGCACCCTCCTACCACAAATGTGCTCACCGAGTACTAGGCTCTCACGTTCACCATCCCTGTCCCCAGAGACCGTTCTCCCCCAGGAGCTGGGGAGGTGGCCTCCTCCATCACTATGGTCTGTTCATCTGTCCTTCTGGTCCTGCTGTGAGCTCTGTCGATGAGAACATCAGGTGTTTGCGTTCTTCATTCTCACATGTAAGGCCAGAGCAAAAAATGACTGAGGGATCATGTGACCAGATTCTGCTGAGGGCTGTGGATTAATATACGTTGGCCAGAGGCACTGGGGGAATAAAAGCAGAAGTAAATGAAAACAAAAGATTCAAACTATGAATAAAAGCAATTCCAAATGTAATTTGCACATTTCAACACATTCGACAAAGAGAAAGAGTTTGGCATGGGAGATAATAGTCCTAGAGGCAGAAAATAAACATAAAAGCACAACAGTGCTAGCTGGAATTTGCCTGTCTCCTGAGTGTTAATCTGGGTATGAGACAGAAGAGGTGAGGGCCAGGCAGGCCTGGGTATGTAGGCAAAAGGTCGTGGGCACAGTAGGGAGGGTCACGCTCTAGCTAAGCTGCAGTCTGGTTCTGTTGTAAATGCTCCCAGGGCTGGCATGAGAGTGCTGGAAGGAGGCGCACAGCCTGAATCCCACAGCTAGTGAAATCTGACCAGGCTTAGCCCAGGGGCTCTCAAATGTTCATAAATATGAGAATAGCCTCAAGTTGCTTAAGTCTTCTCCCAGTGCCTCTGCTTTAAGAATATTTATTACAGGCCAGCCTGAGGTACCTACAGAGCTCACAACCAGCCTGGATGATACGAGTGAGACCCTGCCTTAAAAATGAATCAGTAGTTCATTATTGTGATGTTGTTGTAATTATACCATCTTCACTCGTTTTCATTGTTTTTTAATTTTTTACTGCCATTGTTTTTAAAGTCCGTTTGTGTCTATACTTTCCTATTCACTGCTTTCCTAAAATTTTTAAACTCTTCTAAATACAGTTTGTCTTAATCCTTTTGAAAAAGTTATTCAAAATTCACCTTCTGTTAGCTTGATAATCATTCCTGGCAGGGTCATTTTTTGGGTTGTGTGTTCTGTATCTCTTGTGTCCATTTTTGCATCTGTAGAAACAGTGCCATGTCTCCCATGGTGGCAGCTGGTGCTCCTTTCCCTGAGCAGTGTTTTGCAGTTATGGTAATAAAATGCTTTGGTATTTATTTTTTATTTTTATGTATTTTTGTTTTGTATGGAGCTTGAACCCAGGACCTTTGCACTGACCTACACCCCAGCATATATTTATACTTCCATAAATGGAGACAGGGTCTTGCCAAATTGCCCAGGCTGAGTTTGAAGTTGGGGTCCTGCTCAGGCTCCCAGAATGTTGGGGTTGCAGGCCTGTGACACTGGCCAGGTATGATCCCTCCTTTTGAAAGGGAGTGTACAGGAGAGTTAGAGCATCCTACATCGCTCATGCGTCCTGCCCTGCCTGACTCTACTGTTCATCTGGGCATGTCTGTTCAGCTGGAGTCCACCAAGAGCACGTCTGTAAGCAAGTGAAGCTCGTTACTCATTATGAAGGGGGAGAGTTATGCCTGGGGGACCTTAGAGTGACCCAAGAAGATGATGTTAAAATCTGCTTTAGGACTTGGATTTTGGTTGGCCAGTCAGGCAGGGGTGAGGGATGGGGAAAAGTTGGAGACAGGAGGTTTCCTCCAGACTGGGCATGGACGGGGTCCGTGTGAGATGGTTGGGACTGACTGACTGGGAGAAGTTAGGGCATGGATGAGGGGAAAGCTATGTTGATAAAGGAGTAGGGGACGCATGAGGTAGGTAGAGGATTCAGGGTCACTGTGGCATGCACCTGTTTGTGAGGGCTTTGTGTTCACGTATGGTTGCAGTCATCTCGTTTTGTCTTGATAAAGTTGTGATCTCAGAGAGTTCGTGTCTAGAATGAATGAGATATGCAATTGTTTACATTGAGCAACAGATCACAAAAGCATGGGTGGAGTGCCAGACCGTGTCTAGAAGTAGTGTCACCTGTAACTCAGGACCAGCCAGCCCTGAGGGTAGGCAGTGTTCTCTTTCTTATGACAGAATTTCTTATTCCAGAAATCTGATGATAAGAACCGTATTGGGGAGATCATCCTGAGTAGGATGACTATAATATGCACAAATTGTTTTTAAAAATTATACCATTAAAACTAATTTGTTATATAAATGAAAAATATATCCTGTTGGCAGACCTGAAACAAAACGAAATCAAATTTCAATTTTGCATTCTGGGAGTTAATTGTGAAAAAAATTAAAAAGGTCTTTAACAATTATTACATAGACAAATGGCTTGATAAACAGACTGTTAAATTGTAGAGTTGAAAATTTTCTTAAATCAGTGCATTTTTTAACATATACAGCTCAATAGTAGTACTATAAAAGTGAATATTAATGCTCTTTTTATAGGTATTCTACACAGTTCCATTTTATAAGAATAGACTCTCTTTATTTTATTTAATATTTGAGTCAAGATAGAATTATATATTTTGCTATGTCAAGGTGATGTTTTTGAAGTACATATACATCATGTTGTAGCTGAATCTAAGGAATTACTTCATAGTTAAAATTTTTGTGATGATAGTACTTTCCTCCACTGCCTTAACATTTTTTCAAAAATACGGACAATAACTTCTGACATATATATGTTTTAAAGGAAAGAGTATCTAATAGTCATCCAAGTGAAAAATATTCAACATACTCCATTAATTTATCGGTTCAAAATGGGTAGAAACATTAAAAATGTCTATGCCAATAATTTACTTTGTAACTTCTTATATTTGTAAAAGAAGTGTTGGAAACTGGATTACTGGATTCCATAAGTCACACATGGAAAATACATATATTTTTATAGTCTGATTATATCGAAAACATGAAATATTTCATATACCACATTCTTCAGTATAAAGCCATATGATTTCAAGGTATGAACTGAACAATACATGATTGTTAAACATGAACTAACTATGCAATAAAAAGTTTTAATACCACATGCTTGATTTTCTCTATCTTTGACTTTTTAAAATTTTCAAAATTGGCAGAGAAACATGGAATTATGTATAACCTGGTGTTTTGAAGCATATGGATATATGTTGTCGAATGAATAAATCTAGCTTGTCCACACATATAGTATCATGCCCAGTTCCTGTTTTTGTGATGATCAAAGTTATCCATTCCCTTAGCATATACAAGGACACAGGGTGCCAACACGAGCTATGGCGGCCAGGCATTATTCAGAAGATGTTGAAAATTTCTTCATACAATTCTTCACTCATATGTCTTCCTTTTTTAGTTTATTCAGATTATTTACCTATTTTTAAACTGAAGAATTGGGTTTTTTGCTTCTAAGTTCTTTTTCTGATTTTTTAATCTTAACCTCATATTAGATATATAATTTTCAGTTTCTCCTATTATGTGTGTTTTCTCTTTATTGTTTCCTTATGCTGTAGAAACTTTTTTAGTGGTATGTAATTCATTTATTTATTTTTGCTTTTGTGGTCTGTGCTCAGGTAACAGTCAAAAAACTATTTCCCAGACCATTATCACGAAGACATTCCTTTCTATATTTTTCTTGTAGCTTCTAGTTTCTGATCTTTAATCCATTTTGAGTTGATTTTGTTTATGGTAAGAAACAGGGCTCTAATTTTATCATTCTGCATGGGGTTACCGATTTTTTCAACATGATTAATTCAGGAAAGTATTCTTTCTTCATATGTCTCTTTTTCAAAATGCAAAGGTTTGTTTCAGGGTGCTCCCTTCAAACAATTCCATCACCTACATTCAGTGCTATTTGGTTAATGTACCTTTGTAGTGTGTTTTGTGGTTGAGTCATATAGGGTGCATCCAGTCTTGGTTTTTTTTTTGGGGGGGGGGAGCTCAAGATGGCTTTGGCTATTTGGAGTCTTTTGTATCTGTATATGAATTTTATGACTTAAAATTGTTTTTGTGAAGAATGTCATTGGTAGAAGAATGTCATGTCTTCTGATGGAGATTGCATTCAATTGCTAGGTTGATTGGGTACAGTAGACAGTTTAACAATATTCTTTTAATCCACATGCACAGATATCTTTTCATTTGTATCTCCTTCAATTTCTTGTGTCAACTGACAGTTTTGGTTGATTGTAATACATGACAAAGATGATATGAAAGTGGTTTGTTTTATGTCTAGCTCTATTTATCATATTTTTAATAGGCTACTTTGATTTTTTTTTTTTTTTGAGTCAAGGTCTTGCTTTGTAGTCCAGGCCAATCTTTAACTCACTGTGTAGCCCAGGCTGATCTCAAGCTCACAGCAATCTTCTTGCCTCAGCCTCTGAGTGCTGGGATTCCATACATGTACCATCACGCCTGGGTTGTGTTATTCCGGGGAATCAAACTCAGGGTCTTGTATTTGCTAGCTGAGCACTCTAGCCAGCGAGCTATTCCTCCAGCCCCTGCTGTTTTTAACTTCACTTTATATGTGGCCCTTGAGTTTGTGTTGAAGATATTACTAAACAAAGAGAGTTGCTCATTCCTTGCTTCCTCCTTAAGGTTTGTAGCATTTACCACACCCTTGCTTCATCTTTTCTGTTCCCAATTAAGATATTGAGGTCTTTTTTTAAAAAAAACTTGAGCCCAAACTAATAATTCAGAGAACAGGAAACTGGAGTTGAAAAGCTAAAATTTCAGTGAAACCACTGAACACCATTTAATAGAATAAAAAAGGGATCCAAATCATTTAGAAGAGAGCAGATGACTGCCATGGGCCCAGGGCTTGGGGTTTCTACAAGTCTGATGTGGTCCACAGCAGCCTAAATCCAAAGGGATCCATAGCTGAGTTAGAGCAGGCTCCGCATTAGTAGCAATGAGCAGGAATTACAATATACAGACAGATGCCCATTAGTGCATTGGGAAACTAGCATAGCACTCTGAGAATCCATTATATTCAGGATCAAATTTACAAATAATTAGCTGATGTGCTTTTGGATTAATGCTACTGTCTGCAGGCTGCCAAAGCAGAAAAACAGCTATTACTTCTCCCCTCCCCGCTAATTATTATTTTTAGTAGTGGATGTTTAAAGCAGATGCATGTTTTGTGCATCCAGTTTTGTAGCCTGTATCTGTTTGAAATTCAAGTAGAGGACAGCACCAGCTTCTTTACTGGAAATATTCTTGTGCTTGGCTTCACAAACATCTTAAACACCCCAAGTATTCTTAAAATAGTTGTATAAATTAGGTCACAGTGGAAGACATCTTTTCCATTTTTTCTTATATCTAATCTTGTTTTCCCTGGAATGTAATTTTTGGGGCCAGCAAATGCAGTTGTTTTCATTGTAGAAACTACTCAGTTCATTTCTTTAGGTGAGTTCTTTTGTTTTGCACTGAGGGTAGGTTCTCTTTCTTGACCTTAAGTCTCTAAGCCTCTCTAGGGCCTTCCCATCTTACCTCCCCACTGGCCCATAACATATCTATAATTATATACTTACCAGAAGAAGAACATGTGTAACCTGTAACCCTTCCACTCATTGCTTAGTCCTGTTAAGGTGACTTTACCTACATGCAATTCCTGACTCTAGGTGACATAAAGGAAATAGCCAGTGTCCCCTGAGTATGTCTGCCGCTCTTTGCAACAGAGCCTCTCCATCTTTGTCCCCACGTGCATCTCCTGCTCACCCCGTGCCCTTGACGCTGCTTCTTCACTTTCTTGATGACAAACCGAGGAGCCATCTGCAGCACATCAGTCTGTTACCTGGAGGGACACAGTAGAAGCCAGAAGATCAATTTCTTGCACCAGCATTTAAATTTATGGGTCCCTCTTACTATCTAATGGTCAGTGTTACATATTTGAATGTGACTGTATTTGTCACTTCAGGAAGTGCTAAGTCCTTTACTTAATTCTTCTGACCTTTTTGTTTTGTCTGCTTTTGTGGAGACAGTTGCTTCAGTTCTCATCCAGCTCTTACATCACTTGTTTTCTTCCCCCTCCTCCTGTTACGCCCCTGGGTACCATCATAAAAACTTACCGGGACTGTTTCCCTCACTGGGGATGCCAATGCCCTCCTCAATTTCTCCGTAGCACTGTTACCGCGTCCCTCACTGACCCTGATTCCTCAGGTCTCATTTCTCTTCATGGGGCTGAGCACACGTTTTCATTTGGAGCCATGTGTCTTTTGATGATTGTTTTGTTTGCCCTCCAGCTGGGCCCCTCTTCCCGATCTTCTACTGTTCACATGACCTTTTAGAAATGCACTGTTGTTGGGCCCTCCCTTACGATTAGTTAATAGTCGTGTTCTCTCCTGTTCACATGACCTTTTAGAAATGCACTGTTGTTGGGCCCTCCCTTACGATTAGTTAATAGTCGTGTTCTGCTTGCGGTGTGACGTTCAAATTCTCTAGCATACTCTTCAAGGGGCTTCAAGGTCTCCGCCCATTTCCCTTCCTCCCTCCCGCCCCCAAGGCCAGTCATGGGAACTCTCTATTCTTCTCCTGTCTTTCTGACTTGGTCTTGGCATTGGCAGAAAGAAATTGTCTGAGCACCCTTGTCTATCTATAGATTTTCAGGCCCTCCTCGTTTCAGAAGGTCCATACCTGGACTCCCTAAGGAGGAAGGCAACACAGAAAGGCCAATGACTACCTGATCATATGGCCGGGCTGAGGGTCCCCACTCAATCTCCCAGCCCTAGAGCCCTCCCTTTACAGTGTCCATGTGTCTGTCATGCCAAGCAATAGTCTTCATACCATGCCCAAAGTGTGGAACATGGAGTGCTTCCAGGCAGCTGAATGTGCAGAAGATCCTGAAGAGTGCTACCTGGGAAGTGATGGGCACTCTGTAACCTTCTGCTGTCCCTCTACCTATGCATGTTTTGATCGCTCTCTCTCTTTGTTTGGGCCTCTATCATCATGTTACCCACAAGATGTGTGGCCAAAGGGAAGGACCAGGGGCTTCAACCACTTGGAGACAGACAAAAGCAGCCTCCACATTCCTGAAAAAAAAAAAAAGAAAAATCTAGGCAAATCTTATTACCATGGCCCACATGTCAGAGGTGCACTCAAACAGGAAAGCTACCACTTAGCTATGTGACTTTCAAAGCCAGGTGTTTAAAGAGTTAACCCAAGGGAAGCAAGTTAAGTGTGTAGAATATTTGTTCTGGTACTCCTCGGTATTCAGTAGGATCAGAACTGCATTAGAGTAGAGGATACTGAGCTAGAACCAATTTCTTTTTAGGTGCATAGGGGAAGCCCTCCATATTTCTGTTGTTGAGCTTGGCAGTGATGTGAGAGCACTGAAAAAAACACAGACATTTGTTTTTACCTGATCCAATGATACGTAATACCTCTTTCAGCCTGTGTAATCGAAACACTCAGTTTGGTTCTCGTTCTCCTACTATCTGTCTGTAGCTTTGAGAATGTAACTTCTAACATCATACTTCTGCTTCTCAAAATAAGTTGTACCAGAAGGTGTATAAGAGGGGAGAAGGGTGGGGGAGGAGGGAGGGAGGGGAGAGTAGAGGGAGGGACAGAAGGAGAGTGGGAAAGCCCTTGTCACCTTGACAAGATACTTCTGTGCACAAAATGCTCGACTCCATTGGAAACCTTGAATTTTGCACGTATACATATCAATAAAATGGGGAAAAAGAATATCTTGATGCTATGGTTAATTATCAATGAACTAAATCTGTGAGTGCACATTTCTATTTCCTTTATGTTGCATATACTATTATTCTGAAGTTCCAAAGTATGTTCTTGAAGAAGATAATTTCAACTTCAGAGGCTCTTCTAGAGTTAGAGAGTAAATGAATGGGAACTAGTAAGAAATTGGCTATAATATCTTAGCTCATTTCCAAACAAAAATAAGGGATTAGGAGCTCATTTTCAAATATACCGAACTTTATATTATGTGTTATATTTTATATGCAGTTGTCTATAAATACTTCAGTTTTATCTACAATAGATAACTAATATTATCAACCTTGTTTTGCAATATACACATAGTATTTTAAAATTTGTAAGTTTTTAAAAAAGTACTCACAATTTCTTTAAGAGTTATTAGAAGTGTAGAAGAAAAAATAACATCTTTGAAGCTACAACTAATCCTGAAAGTTACGATAGTAATTACAAGGTCACCAGAGGAAAATTTGGCACCAAGGTAGAATTGAGTCTTGTGCCTTGTTTAGTTTCAAAAATGTAGATTTGCAATGCTGGAGCCATTCAGCATGCTGGTTCCCCTGAGTATTTAGAATCTATCTTCAACTTGTAAACTGAAAAAGTATTAACAAAACTAACAGCTAAGGACAAGGTCTTACTCTGTAGCCCAGGCTGGTCCTGAACTCAATATGGAGCCCAGACTGGCCTTGGACTCACAGCAATCCTCAGCCTCCTGAGTGCTGGGATTACAGGCGTGCGCCACCATGTCCAGGTTATGTGGTGCTGGGGAGTCCAACTCAGGTACTTAGCGCTTGATGTAGCACTTGCCAGGCAAACGCTTTAACCATTCCTCCAGCCCCATCTCTGCCCTTCTGATACAGTATGTTTACTTAAAATTGCATGCTGATTTCTTCTGAGAGATCTATAATTCTCACATTCTTTTCTCTTCAAAGTGTTGTCTTTCAAGCGATTTGCTTTTAAACTATTTTCCTTGTCAGGAGTTCTTAATTTGGTTGTTTGATACTTTGGTGATTAAGGAAATTTGTGTTTTGGTGAATGGAAAAGATTTATGCTTGATTACATTAGCATTTTGGAACTAACAAATTGAGTTTTCTTCTTTGATGAAATTATTAAGGATGATTAGTATTAAATGAAAAAATGCACTCTTTTCCATACACTACTTGGCCGTATCCCTAGACTCCTGGCCACCCACCAACTCTAGATCCTTGAAGTCCTGTTAGAGAATGTTATGGGGTAGAAATGTCAAGTCTGCCAACTTTCTTACAGGTTTAGAGGTGAGGCTTTGGGTCCTGGGAGGTGATGTGCCGTCTCTGTGCAGCATTGCCCATTCTGGAGTGGGAGGTCCAGTAATGGCAATTGTCTTTATGTCACCCCTAGGCTTGCAAGCAACCCCTCGCTCATAGGCTTCTTTGGGTGACCTCTCCTTTGGGCTTCTGTAGGTAACACCTTGCCTTTAATCCTGGACACAATCTCAGTAAACCCCAAATTGTACTTTGATGTAGTTGTTACTCTCTGCTGTGTCCTGTCTGGAGTAAATGGATGCTGCTGTTCACACCTTCCCAGGAAAAGTTTCACAAAACGCAGGCATCGTTGAGCACTGCACACATCCCTTATCCTGATGTTTGTAGCTGAGTGTGCTGTAAGGAAGTAGCAGCTGGAGAGGGCGTGTCACTTGGAGTATGGGTTGGAGGATGTGTCCCTCATTGGTTCTCTGCGAGTCTCTGCTTCTGATCACAATAAATTAGCAGGTTTATTTTGCCATTCCCTGCCACCGTGTTGTCTCTGCCATGGAGCCCTTCAACATGGGCTCAACCTCTAAAACCATTACTTGTGTCAGGAATTTACTCTCGGCAACGGAAAAGCTGACGAACACAGAGAAGAAATAAGTCTCTGTGTCGCCATACCAAGTTTGTGAGACTGGCACGGGTTATGACTGACTGCATTGCTTCCTTTGTCCATCATCAGCTAGTAAAACACGAGCAACAAAAGATAATTTTGTGTGTAGAATAATTTTGGTAAATTCTCATACAAGCCACTGCTTATGAGTGTCAAACTGCAATAGAAGAGGTTGACTTCAGAAGAATGTATTTTCTTCAGAAATAGGAAGTTAGAAAAAGAAAAAAAGAGAAGTCATTTACAAGAAAACTTTTATAGAGAGATTGAGGTTATCCATTCAATGAGCCTCAGTCTTTTGAGTAAAATAGAAAGTGAAGGCATTTCCTGAAGAGGCAAGTTTCCAACTAAATTCAAAATAAAGGAGTCATGAGAGAGACACGGGGTATAGATCAAGAACAAAGCAGAAGGAACAAAGGATCGGTGAGCAGTCTTGGACCACGGCTCAACTCAAATACAGTGTCACCTGATTATTGAATGAAAATCATTTACTGAGAAATAATAGCATTTTGAAATGAAATAAAAACACAATGTCCCTATGTTTTCCAAACTTTCACTTTCTCCATATCTCTTTCTGGGAGAAAACACTTTATACTATTTCTGTATTTTTTTTCTAGTGGTATTTCTTAATATTTAAATTTTTGTTTTAGGTTTTAATTTTGGATATCCTCATGTAGAAAATATTGCTAACCCAATCGAGGTAGATTCTTTTATTTTGACACTGTTGGTTATGTTACTACTATGAATGTATTTTGTAGCAGAGCCAGGAAAGTATTATACATAATCATTTCTTTCTTTCTGGTACAAGTTTTTTTTTTTTCTTTTGACAGTAACTACCTTCTTAAGCCCTCTGCTCTCTTGAAAAGTTCTTCGTAATTTCTTGGCTTCTTCTGCAATTCTCACTCTGACATTTCCTTTCAATTTCTTTCTTGAAATTCCCTTTTCCTCTGTTGCCAGTTATTTTCTTAATCCTCTTTGTTCTGATTTTTGCTTTACATCGTTATTTCGCGAGAGTTTGTAACCTGAAACTTTGTATATATGACTTAATTTTCTTCAAATTTTGGTTGTAGTTTTGGAAATCTGCACAAAAAAGCAGCAATTAGAATTTACTTTCCTTCAGATTTTTGAAGTGATTTTTCATTTCACGTCTGATTCTACAATATTGTTATGCGAAGGTTTTTTTTTTATTCCTAATACATATATGATCATGTTCCCAAGTCTTCTAATGATTTTAAGATCTTCGATTTTTCTTGATCTTGAGTTATGTTCTAGGACGGGCAGATTGATGATGGATGTGGCCTTTTTGCTGACGGAGGAGCTGCTTCTACTCTGGGAACATGTCTTGAGAGAAAACTGTATTGGCTTCTACCCTAATTTCTTTATTTCATGCCTTGTTTTTTTATGATTTTTAGTGGAAATCACCTTGTATGGAAGTTGGATTTGTTTTTTATCCTGCTCCAATATTTCAACTATTCGGCTAGATTATTTCTACAAACACGGTTTGTATTTTGTTTTTAATTCGTACAGTTATTATGACTTCATAGTTTTTTATTTCATTATTTTCATAATGTCACAACTTCTCATTGTCTGAAATCACTAAATCATACAAATATCAAGTTTTGTAAGGAACTTTTTCTGATATTAACCCTTGATGGTTGCTTATTTGCTTTTTAATGCTTTACATGTCACAGGCTTTGTTCAAGTAACAGGTGATTCCGCTTATATTTAAAATCATTGACCTTAAGTATGATTTTTATTCAAGGACTACATCACTCAGCACGTAGCCACCAGCCATGTGTGACCCCTTAGAACGTAACATTGCAGCTAATCTAAAAGAGCATAATAAACATCAGACTTCAAAAACCTTAGATTAAAAATGTAAATAATCTTTTGATTAATTTAGTATTGATTGCGTATGAGGATTATAACATTTTTAATACTGGGTTTGACAATAGAATAACATCGCTTATTTTTCCTTTTCGATGTGGTACAGAACATTCTAGAAGTCCACACAGCTCCTATTATATTTCTATAGGATGGTATTGCTGTAACGTGGCCCTGGTCACCACCTCCTTCTCTTCCATCTTCACCACCTCCACTAAACAAGGGTGCCAACTGTTTTCTCCTGTACCACTCCTTTTACACCAGAAGTTCACAGGATCACTTATTGGCCAGAATTTTACAAATGGCAATGGGAAAGGAATTAATATTTAGGCTGTCTTAGTTACTATTTCATTTCTGGGACACAATACCTAACATCATACCTAACCATATAGGAGAGAAAAGATTTATCTTAGCTCACAGTTTCACAAGGTCTCAATGCATTTGTGAGTGGCTGGTAATGGTGGAAGCACATGCCGGAGTCCCAGCAGGAGGATAAGCTATGGGCAGCCTGTCTGACAGGAAGCCAGGCGAGCCAGGTAGGGCAGAGCTGGGTTATGTCCCAGGAATCCATCAATTCTGGGTCAAGCCCCAGTCATTTGCCCCTTTCAGGTCAAGCCTCGGTGTTCTTCCCTTTCTAACTAGGCACCAACTCTTGACAGCACATGATTCTGTGGGTATGTTATAACGTGCAAATACATATGCTTCGGGGGGATGTTCCACATCCAAACCATAACATTACACTTTCTTTTGAACTTATTTTGATAAAAGTCTCATTCATTCCCAAACTGAGCCTTCTGTTCTGTTTCAAGTCTCTGCTCAGTACCTCCAAAAAGAAGCCCCCACCTTGTGGTAGAGTGCCACACATAGGCAGGCCGTGCAGAGGGAATATCTAAGGTCAATGACTTTTACTGAAGATCTCAACTGTTATAACCTAAGCTCCATGGCACATCATGTTGCTAGCCCATGTTGGAAATCCTTTTTGCTGCTTTGTCTATGAACTAAGATGCTAAGAATCTGATACGTAACAATCTATGGAGTTATTATCCTAAGTCCATCTGCTTTCTAAGTATGGAGTTTTCTCTCCACTATCATCTTCACCTTTGGACTATACGTATGTGCTCATGCTTTTTAAAATTCTCCTGATTGCATTTAATGAGATTTGAGGTTCAAGTAAAAAATCAACACATGCTGTCAGTCTGCCATGGTAACCTGTAGTCTTAGCCATGATTTTAAATTTGCAATCAGTATTTGCAATCTCCCTTGTCAATATCTTGTGCACGTTGGGTTGTGCTTCAAGTCAACATAGACATAGATGGGTCACAGGACTGTTTTCGAGTACAGCAATTATAGTGCTAGAATCATACGTACTTTATACAAATACCTTATTTTATTTGCATAGAATTTCACTTCCTTCTCGATAGATTTAGCTAATTTGTTATGGCCAGGTTAGGACCCGATTGCTCTGCGAACTGTTGTTCACGTTTCAGTTCCCATTGATTTCTCTCCCAGCTAAGTGCCTATCTTAGTTTCCTACAATTATCATTTTTTGATGTAATAAGATGTCTTGAGGTGCTAATTCATACAACTGTCTCCCACTCTTGTCATTCTTTTCTTGAGTTGAATGGCTTCCAGTGGAGCCAAGGAGCTGAACTTATGTGACTGTGGGTTTAATAAGTATTTGGAAAGCAGTTATGGCCAGCGTGAAGCCATTGCCCTCAAACTATTCCAACATAGATGTAAGGTTCATAAGCTTAAAAAGTAGTGGGAAGGCAGGCGCTTGGGTGGGAGCGAGTCTCAGAGCACTGTGGTCTGCTCTACCACAGAGTAGCTCCCACTTACTCCTGAAGAGAGAATCTTCCTCTCCTTCGGTCAGAATGGAGACTCAAGGAAAAATATGAAATTTCCAGAAATGTAATTTTGTGTTTGTACCCATTAGTTTATGAATGTGAAATGTATTTATGTTATGACTATGCAACCATCCCTATGGTTTCTTTTTTCTTTTCTTTTCTTTCTTTTTTTTTTTGAGACAAGGTCTCACTGTGCAGTCCAGGCTAATCCTGAATTCACTATGGAGATGAGGCTGACCTCAAATTCATGGCAGTCCACCTGCCTCAGCCTCTCAAGCACTGGGATTACAGTTGTACGTCACCACTCTCAGCTTACACAGTGCTGGAGAATCAAACCCAGAGCCTTGCACTTGCTAGGCAAGCACTCTAACTGCTGTGCTATTCCTTCAGCCACCCCCCCCCCACCAATTTTTTATCATAGTTCCATTTTGAAAAAACAAGTGAAGATCTTTTTATCTTTTTGAGGTCTACAGCTTTTAATGGCTTAAGGGAATTTGATATCTCACATCCTATTTATCAGGTTAGACAGCTCTGTTTCCTGAGTGGTAGAAATGTGGGTGTGGTTTGCTTTTTGGATTTTAATTTTACTTTGAAATCTTAACATGTAATTTTCCCTTTAAAGAAATAGTCTTCAAGGTTACAGGAGATCCTCTGTTATTCCTAGTTTTTGATTTGTGTTGATTACACAAATCTCTCTCTCTCTCTCTCTCTCTCTCTCTCTCTCTCTCTCTCTCTCTCTCTCTCTCTGTGTGTGTGTGTGTGTGTGTGTAAATGAACACACATGCAAGTTGAGCAAATAATTGGCCTATTAAAATGGAATGGCAGCCAATAATTTAAAATGGTTACTTTAAAGAATAGCTAGCATTTTGGCAGTGATAGAGGATATCCTCTATTCAGGATAAATATTTTAATGTTCTTGGACAAGTTTGTGGAAATTTTGGTGGACATTTTCTCAGATCTAATTTTGCATTTGTTGGGATGCATTGGGCAGCAAGTAGCAAAATATTTCAACAGGATTTAACTCAGATATGTAGACATGTGCTTTTGTTTCATATAACAAGGGTGCACAATTGATCTTAGCCAGAAGGCTGAGAATTAAAAAAGCAAGTGTTTGATAGCCAGAATGAATTGATAGTTGATTCACAGACACAGCAGTGACAGTACTCTGAGTTGGGTTTTCTGTAATTTATTTAGTGTGTATGCTGTAGGTACAAAGGGGCTGGTGGAGTCCCTGCATCATAGCTTCATGTGGCACTGAGTCGAAGATAGAGAAGTGACTTGGTATTTTCACGTGGAGATAACCTGTCAATGTGGCTCCCTTGTTGATGGTTTTCCCTCCCTCCATGATCAGCATTTCGTTCTATGCCTGGCCTACGTGTCTCATTGTCAGGCGAATTATTGGCTTGCCCTAAACCATCTGCAGCACCCTCTGTAGCTTGAAAAAAACAAGAGAACCCCACAGACTTGGACTATCCAAAATGTAAAACTTAAGAGAAATAAGATATAAGTAGGAATGATAGATCATGGGGCAATGTCATATTTTAATGTATATAACTTTTTAAAAATTAAAATATATTTACATATCAAAGTCAGCTTTAGGTTATAAAACTGCTGGAAAAGGATAATATTGTACATTGAACCTCAGGACTTTTCTTTTGTGTCTCTACTGTGTGCAAAGGTAGGATCCCTACCCATCACATGACTGTCCTGTGCCCTCCAACCAGATTCTGGCAAGAAGTGCAGTGACTTCTAAATCAATCTGTGGAAGCAGCCTTGGTTCTACATGCCCCCGAAGCAAAAGGCATCTAACTTACTGTGGAGACAGGATTTACAAATCCCTGACGTTCCCCTACTGTTGTCTTGTGTTAGGAAGTCACTTGTGTGTCTGAACACTCATTCATTTGCTCATGAGGAAGGTCAATTCAGGGAACAAAGGTGTCCAGCCCCTGCCCCAGGACCCGGAGGGTCCCATTTGGGAGGAGAGAAGATTCTACTTAGCATTGCTTAATCTTATTGAGCAAGAGAAGAGGCCCCAGGAAGAACCCTGGGGCAGAGGCCAGCTACTAATCCACATGGCCTGGAGGTCTGCCACTAAAGTCAGGTCTGCCCTTTCCTTTCTGGGAAACCTCGATAGGTGTGGGCATGAATGTGACCAGAAAAGCATTAAGTTTGCGTGGCACTTGGGAAGTAGATTTTAAAGTGAGGAATGTGAGGTTGCCACGTACCCTTAAAGGAAAGAGATAAAAGAGGTTAGAAAAAAAATGGTGCTTCCACAAAACTAACTTCTTTGACCTATGGCCACCATATAGGTTATCCTCATTCCCGAAAGGGTTTAGGGTAAAAAACAGGATATAAAGAACTTTCCTTTAAGAGTGTGTTTTGTTTATGGCTGCTTGCAAATGAAAAGAAATTGATTCTTGATTGAATAAGAATGTATTACCAGGTCTGTAAACCAGGACTCTGGGAAGCTGAGGCTGAAACTTTGCAAGTTTCAGGCCAGCCTGGGCAATTCAGTGACATACTTTCTTTAATTTTCTAAGTTTTAAAGGCCTTTTTTCAATCTTGAAAGTTATCAAATTATGAAGATGCCAATGAAATGCATCAAGTATGTTCTTGTTTTAGCATTAAGTAAAATTTGTGAACTCTGACACAAAATTGCTTGTTTCTACTATGGCTTCCTTACATAAGTAAAGTTAGGACTTTATTAGTGTGAGACTAATTGCTTTTGAATTATAAGGTGGAAAATATATACTTTTTTCTGCAGTGTCCTCATCAAGTGCTGAGTGACTTAAAAATGTCTTTTTTCTCATTTATTTTTGGGACGCTGTTTTAAAATCAAAGATAAAAAATGAGCTGTGGATACAGTTCCAGTGTAAAGGTCCTGGTGTAAACCCCATTGCAAGACTGACTCTCTCTCTCTCTCTCTCTCTCTCTATATATATATATATATATATATATATACATACATACATATATATATACACACACACACATATGTATATATATATATACATACATATATATACACACACACACACACACACACACACATATATATATATATAAGAGGACTAGAGGAATAGCATAGTGGTTAGAACACTTACTTGCCTATCAAGCGCAAGGCCCTGGGTTCAATTCCTCAGCACCAAAGCCAGGGGGCCAGGATGCTGGTGCATGCCTATAGTCTTAGCACTCATGGGGCTGAGGCTATAGCAGAAGACTCTGTCTTAAAAAAAAGTTTCTATTGGAATTTTATTATTTATGTACTATAAAGTTATTTCTTTAGATCTAAATGTGAATATATTTCTTACTCTTAACATTGTCAGTAAAATGAGACACTGGTATACAAAGTAAGATACGTAAAACTAAAAAAAACACTCAAGTATTTTTAAGTATTTTTGCATTACTTAAAGAAATCTGTAACATTCTCACATTTTTAGTCTATTTAGTTTTAGGTTTTAAATTGAATCCTGTGCTTCCCTAGTTATAGGCCTCTTTAATTTTGTGTTCCTTGTTCCTTGTTTTAGTGTTAAGTAAAATTCTTTGAAATACAATTCCTAGTTCCTATTTGTGCTTCCTTATACAAGTAGTTAGTACTTTTAACAGTTTGAATTCTTACTTTTGAGTTCTAAAATGACGCCTCCGTACTTCTTCCTGTATTAGGTACTCAATGAATTTTAAATTTCTTCCCTCTAACTTATTTTTGGAATTGCTGCAAAAACTTCCTTTTCTTCCTCAGAGTCCCTGGCTTTACGTAAGAAGGGCCGAATCTTTCTCTTGGTGAGGAAACAGACTGTCCTTACCATCCTGTGCGGTGTTCAGGGCCTGGTAACTCTTTCGTGACTCACATTTAACAGGAACAGCAGGAACACCATTTTTTCTTTTTCTCCCAATTTTTATTTGTATATGTTTATGATACATAATCACACTGACCTTGGGGAACTGGCCCATGTTTGCATCACGCCTTGGTCACTATTCCTTCCCCTTCCCTTCCTGCCCTCCTGTGGTCCCCCCCATTCCCAGATCCCTTTCCCGTCTCCACAAGATCTACCTCCCTGTTTCTATTGCCTTTGTCTCTCTTACTGGTGTCCTTTAGTTGCATTCCGGGTGTCTCATGTAGCAGAAACCAAGAGCTATGTAACCTTCGATGTCTCCTTTATTTCATTGAACATCATCTTGAGGTGCATCTACTTTCCTCTGAATGACTATTTTCTAGCAGATGAAATATCGCTTTGTCTATAGAGCTTGCCCTCTCTCCTGCTAGATGCTTTCCTTAGCGATTTCTACTGTGACCCTTCTGCTACAGCATCTGCTGTGCTGTACCACCATCATTTTGGTACATATTTGACTGAGTTTATTTTCCTTAAGTAAATGTTACTTATTTCTTGTCAGTTTCTCTGTACTCAACAATAGTCACTGTTTAGAAAGACTGAGTTATGTCAATAAATTTGCTGTAATTTTAGTATACAAATGAAAACAATTCTAAAACAGCAAAGTTTCAGCAAAAAGCCTCAGTTGAGTTTCAGGCAAGGATGTAGATTTGAACAAGACCATATGAACACTTGACTCAGTCTAAAGAGTCTTTGACAGTTCTTGTCAACTATCTGCATAAACTCAGGTTACACAGTTCAGACCAACCCAGGACATGTTTGTACTTACTGGTTTTCATGACTTTCCCTACTGTTGTTTATCGCCTCTGTAAAAATGCGGTGAGAAAACGTGATTTGTGGAATTTTTCTGAACACTTGGAAGCATCTAGCTTGACACCGGGTTCGTGGTAGTATGCTCGGAATGTTTGTGCTCTTCCTCAGCATTTCCTAGAAATCTTCAAGTTGTCCCGCATCAGGAGTCAAAAGTCGAATGCTATCGTAAGGAGCTTTTATTCTATTTAACAATTTAATTATAATACTAAAACACAAAATTACAAAACTCCTCAAATCCCTGCAACCAAAAAGTTTTACGATTTTCAGTTCATGCTAACAACTGAATACTATTAATATGTGGCAATTAAAAAGATACAAATTATTGAAATTTTCTGGAAAATTGTTGATCAGAATCCCAGAAGAGCACAGAAAACATCAAAGACACAAAATTAATGCAAATACTTTACCAAATATCAGTAGAACCTGAGGTGTAAGAGATGTGTAGCAAGTGGGGAAAATATTATATATTTCTATGTGGTCCAAGACTCCTCTTTTTCACTCCAACAAGGATAAAAAATTGGCAGGCCCCTGGTGGGACATGCCTGATCTCCCCTGGGTCTCTGCCACCTCATTGGTGAACTGATGACCATTAGATAATTCCCAAGGCTTTGTCAACTTCTTCCATCTGAAAATAAGGCAAGATTAGAAATCCACCACGCACAAAGTAGTACAAACGTCTTCTGACTATGAGTCATGGCTTTTTATACCCAAACAAATGCGGACTTCCTGTGAGTTGAGGGACTATGGTTTTCTTCCCACTTTTCTCTGGGTACAATTGTCTTCTGTGTACAACTTCCCTCTCTCTAGACCAGGCGCTTCTTGAAACCAGGCATTCTAACCTAAACGATTTGGGGCAGAGGCCATTCTAGGATCATCTTGGGACGTGTCGGAGGCTTTGATATTGTAGTGACGGGTACGCGCTCAGTGTGCTACAGACAGCTGAGTGTCCAGTCAGCCACGCTGTCCGGACTGCTCCAGAATCAACAGCTAGATGAGCCTTTTCTGGGCTGGGCCTTAGACAACTGGAGTGGTTTTGTTTACTCATGTTCTTAATTCTATTATAGATTACAGAAATAGCCAATAATGTTTTTAGCTAATGCATGAATCTTTGAAATCACTAATTTCTCTAGTGAAAATTCATAATTGCTATCTATTAGGCCCATCTTCTGAGGCGATAGAGATAACTTAAGTTTTCAATTTCTACTGAACACAAAGGAGCCACTTCTAGGGGAATATTCTCAGGGTGACTGCCCGCTCCATGCAAGATTAGATTACAGATGCCTCACACTCACATTGGCCTTGGAACTTCTGTGCATGGACTCAAAGTATGTGACTTGAAACCACTCAGTGGGACTTGTCCCTTCTTCCTGTTGGTGGGAAATTTCTGAGTACACACTGACCATATGACACACGGCTGTTTAGCCTATGTGAGTACTTCAAGAAAGGTGCTTGTCTTTGACATTGACCTCTGGAGAGTTACTACAGTGAGTATTTAAGGTGGGGGAGGTTATATCTTTTCGCTCTCATGTAGAATAAACTGCAGTGGCCTTAAGTTAAAATGTCCTGTTTAATTTGATTGCTGTGTCTTGCGCATTTGATGGTAAAACCACCAAACGGTCCTTGGCAAGTGTTTCCTGGGAGGATGGAAAGGCTCAGGGCGGAAAGCGTCAGGGGAATTGCTGTGAGAAAGTAAGTAGGGATGTCCCTGGAGAGGGAGCCGCTGCTGTGTTCTTTTAAATGTCACAGAGTAATTGTTTCTCTTTTTAAAGAACTAGGATAAACAGCAGCTCATTATCAAGCTGGTGAGTTAGCAAACATTGAGGACAGCGTCCACTTGGGTGGAGGAGCCCAGCTGCCTCATTGGAGTGTCAATCAAAATTCCACAGCCATTCTGGGCTCCCTGGAGGTGGGGCTGTCTGTGTCCAGCAGCCGTGTGCCCCAGCACTTGGGGCACATACCACGAGAGTCATCGCTGTATTCTGTGGTCTCCCAACCAGCGCCGTGAAACCCAGTTAACATCTGTGGCCTTGAATTCTTCTGTCGGACTTCTAACTGGTAATTACATGTGTGTCATAGCTGAGGTTACCTAGCCTGAAGTTGTGAACTGCAGAACTAAAATCTCTTACTTGGATCTAGTCTTTGCTGTATTCTTACCCAGTTTAGAGTACATGTGGATTTCTCTCTTTCCTAGGGGAGTAGGACATACAGAGTTTTGTAGACATTCAGACACTCTGTCCAGACTTTTAAATGAGAAGTGGTATCTCCAAGAAGAATGAAGAAAGCTTGGCTAGATGTAGTGATTTTACTGTGATCTTGCCAGTAATGTTCGCATTAAGGTGTGATTGGGGGCCATTCCAAAAATACTTGAAATAACCAAACCCTCTGATCTACATAGGTTTATTCATATGTATACAACAACTGTAAAACATCTTAGTAGAGACACAGACTGAAAATAACAAATCTGTGCACAGCAACCATTTATTCTGAAGATTATATATGTTTCCGTAAGACTGTGAAATTGTAGACAGTCTCTTTCTACCCAAAGACGTAGATAATGAATAGCATTATGGAATCTTTGGACTCACTTATATTGATATTTTGAAGACAGTGCTTGTCTTCCTCTCTTGGAAAAAGAACATTCTGTCCCCTGCTTCTCAGCAGCACAAGTAGAGGTCACACACAGACCTTCCCTGCTGGAATTTCCGGCATGATACTATTCAACAGGTGATTTTGTGGCTTGTTTGAGAAGAGATTTTGCAACTTGATTTTACTGTCAGGTTAGAGAACTCAATTAAATAGCAATGTCGCGGGCTACGTAATCTCCAAAGTAACAGCCAATAGGATATAAACTAGTTCAAGAAATTATTAAGGTGAAGACCGTTTTCAGTTTGCGAGTATTCCCTGGGATGTTTTTCATGGAAAGAACTTTCTATATATAGTGATGTTGGAAAGTGTAGAACCCACATCCTGGAGCTATATAAAATTCTACAGATTCTTGCACAATTGCTGTGCTGGTCACATATATTTATTTCTGTTAATGATATTTTATTTGGATTTGTATGGTGACACAGTTTTTTGAGGGAATAATATTTACTATCTTATTATGGTTATCTAAATTAATTGCAAATGCCGGCCAGTGAATTAGAAGAGGACGTAGAAAGCAATGATTTGCCTCAATGGGAATTGTTCAAAAATAGGGGACTAAAGGTGTTTACAGATTGGGACAGGAAATGTTTAATGCACGCTTATCCAAAAAAATCATTAAATTTATTTGCAACTCAACCGATGCGATTGTATTAGTCACTTGGGTAATGAGTATTGTTGCTCAAGTATCCTATACAAACGGTGATTAACTGTTTCAGCACAAGGTCTCAGGAAATTACTGTTTTACTTTTAAATATGATACCCAAATCGAAGTGACATACTGTATAGCAATGCTTCTAAACCTATTTTTATATAAGTGAACAATTAGTTTTATGAATGCTACCATTCTGAAAATGACATCATCACTAGAGAGGTAGAATCTTGTTCATTCAGTTCACAAATACTCACCTACTGATGCACCAGCTACTGGCCATTTTTTGTATTTAATTTTATGCATTTAGCACTGGGAACATTCAAATATTTCCTCCTACAAATATTATCAGAAGTCTAATGGACTTCGATATAAGGGACATTTGACTTCAATACAGGGTCTGCTGTTGAGTTTCGTTCCACAAGCATTCATCTTTGTTCTTTAAAGATGATGAAAGACCCGTGGAATCCTCCAAGTATCTGCAGTCTGTGGAGTCTCAGGTTGCTTAGATACTCAGTGACTATGAGATTTTGCTATGGCAACCCAGTTTATCAGTGGATGCAAAACTCACTTAGCAGGCACTGTGCTAAATCTGCATATTTTGCTGGTAAGAATATTCAGATAATCCCTTCTATCATGTTGGCATTTTATTATTCAAGCAATAATACTAGAATTCACTGAATTTTGAAAATTATTTGTAATTGATTGTAAATGCATAAAAATAAAGCTGAGATTCATGTGAATTTTAATGATTTCAAGTGTATAATGTTAGTTGATTGTTGTCTTATGTAAACATACATATGTATTGATACATATACAGGTATATGATTTGCATTAAGTTCAAAGTATAAGAAATAAAAATTAGCACAGTCTCTTACTCACGAGGTAATACAAAGTTTTTACAAATTTGATTTATATTAGTTACGCGAATAATCTTTATGAAGTACAATCTAATCGCTATTTTGCAATACGAACTCCTTATTTGTAGGTCCCATAATGCTACCCTATTATCTGTTTTAATGTATTATGTTTTAAGTAACACACCATGTAATTTAATACACAGGTGCCTCTACTGGAAAGTAGATTTTTGTAATCTGAGAAACATCAGGGACCTAGCTCTCATCCTGAGTTTGAGTAGCTGTTCACTATGTACGTTTGCAATGGCTTTGCCCTTCCTGATTTTAGATTTGAGAAATAGATCGTACTGCTGTTCCCGTTTGTGCTAGACACAAACTGTGGTCTCGGTGCCTCTTCATATACAAGGCTTACTCTTACCTGATCTCCCCACTGATTCCAACTTTTGTGTTTATTGCAGTCGGTAGCAGAGGTGGAGCCTAGAGCGGCAAGTTCTCCCGAGACGTGGCTGCGTGGCCCTATTTACTGACCTGTTCTCCTGGGGTTTTGGCATTGATACGTTTTGTTTTGATATTTAAGGGCTCACCATACGAAAGATTCTCTTGAGAGGGAGATAAGCAATGACTCGGATTTTTTTTCACGATAATGCTACATATGATCCTTTCCATCTTTATGTATACTTTGTTCATTTCTATGTAGTTTGCAATTGAGTCAATTTTCTGAATCCTCTGGTATGTTCAGTGTAGCAACGATGCCTCCGTGGATGACAATATGCCTGTTCTCACAGTTGGAGGCAGTTTAGACCATTCTCCTGATATTAACTGCCCTGTGAACGCCAATTTCCAGAAGCAGGTATTAAGGCTCTGACAACTCAGCCATTTTAACCCTCTGCCTGGATAGAAGAGAGCTTAATAGTGAATAAAATCTCATTTTTTTAACTAAATAAGTGAGCAGTCCAGAACACAAGTGCAGAGAAATCAAGTTCTTATCAAAGGATCATGTAAACATCTGCCTGTCTACATGAAGGTAGTAGATTGGCGTGAACAAAGTAGATAGACAGGAAACACTCAGGAGCTATGTACATATTTGACTTGGTCAAAATCAAACAATAAAAAGACTTACTAATGATCTACCATTAATGTGTCATTACACTATTTGTCTTGATTTAATTATTTTAGTATACTTTAGAAAAACTCACTGTAATCAAGATGTCTCTTCCTGGGCATATAAAATTAGTACACCAGCTAATTTAATATTTCTAGGAAGAGCTTGTTGTGTAGTAGCATGTCATTCATTCTTGTACTGGAATGTTCATTGAATGTTTGAAAAAAGAAAATTAGTGCCCTCCTCTATAAGAATAGTTTTTGATGTAGAATGAAGAGATTGCCCATTTAATTCATCCAGGGTTTGACTAAAAGCAAATACTAGTAGTTCTTATTTTGTATTGGTGATATCTATTAGATATAAAAAGATACAACTGAAAACCATCAGTCTTTTTAAACGTGTTACCAGATAACTTGAAAATAACAAAGCCACCTCCTGTCCTACCATATTATTCAACATATGCGTCTTTTTTTTTTTTACTCTATGCTGCAATCCTTACACTCTATTCAGTATCCATTGAATGAATATTCTAGTAGCCATTACATGTTAGGTACTGTTCTACACTCTGGGATAGAGGGGTAAACACAAGCACCATGGTTTCCAGTGAGCGCATTATAGGAAGCTTAATTGTGACCGACTCACTTGCCACTCATGGAAGAAAAATTACATGATAAATTGAGCTCTTGGCACGTTTTTTCTATGAGTATGATACAAAAGTATTCTGGAGATATCTAGGAGAATATTATATAGTCGCATGTTATTTTATGTGATTATATATATATATATATATATATATATATATATATATATATATACACACATATATGTACGTATGTGTGCATACTAACAGAAAACCATAGTACAGAAGCAATATTTTCCCATTAAAAAAGTATAGGTTAAGCCACATTCCTTTGCTACACTACCTGAGGTCAAAGTGGTTAGAATTTCAGCTGGTTAAAATGCAAAGGATCTAAGTTCTGTTTTCCTTAGGGCATTGGTTTGGGTGCTGTCAGCCTAAACTAGTTCATTATTCAATACAAAGATATATTGGCCCCCCTCCCTGGGGGCTACAGTGAGCATTCTTGAGGCCCCATTGTATCTAACAGCCAGGCCTTCTTCCTCTGGCTTTCTTCTTGCTTGGGTGTTAGGTGTGATCCAGGCTGGCTTTCCTTGAGTTTGCCGGAGGTCCCCAGTGCCATGGCCACAGGCTAGATGGGGATTGGGGTGGAGGAAATGCGACAGGAGAGCAGTCAGTTGCAACCAGTGCTGGACACAGAAGTGTAGTTGTCAGGAGTCCTGAGGGAAAATATGTTTATTTCCTTCCCTCCTTTGCTAAAGAAACCTTCACGGCTTTTGAAGCAATACCATGTAAATAGCTGTGACTTTTATGGAGATAAAGTTTCTGGCCTTCTTTTTGGTACTAGAGATCCAAGGTAGGACATTTGCTTTAAGCTACATACTAGGTACAGTTTTTAGGTTTTTGATTTTTGATTTAGGGTCTCACTAAGTTGCTAAATTGCCCAGGCTGGGATAACTTCATAATCCTGCTGCCTCATCCCCTGCAAAGTGCTGGGATTACAGGCCCATGCCACCAGTAAGGGCAACTTTATTGGAGGCAACTGTATGTGAAAGGGCATCTCTAGAAGTCCATGTACTCTTGGCTATGCTGAGGTGAGAATCTGCACAGCTCAAATCAGGAAGAAAAGAGATTACTATCTCTGTTCCACTAGGGAACTCTTAAGTATGTTGAAGCTTCCTTTAACAATGATAATTTAGCCCACCTCGATGGCTGAACTTAGATTTATTTCCTGTGTCTCATCCTTCTCAGTGTAGACATTTCTCAAAACACATCTTTAACATTCATTCACTATATTCTTCTAAAATAAGCTTTGCCTAGCCTTAATTTTAATTCACCTAGTACTGGATGAGGATTCTCTGAAGGACTAATATTTTCAATGGTAGTTACTGTATTGTGTGATTAGTTTTCACCAAAATATTTTAAAGACAAAAATCATTATTGTACCCCTAACCCAAATGCTGTGGGCAAGGTAAGCAAGCAAGTTCCATGAATAGACAAATTTAATCTTCACTTTTGAGTCCCAGCTTTTTAAAGAATTTAAATCTTCTTATGTTAACTAAAGCGGTGCATACAAGAAGAACAAGTGGTGAAAGAGGGCTCCACTTTTGACAAAAATATTTTGACAGTATTTGATGACTGTTAGAAACGGCGCATAGAAATCTTCCTGTCCAAACAAAGGGTGGACTTGGGAGGCATGGACGACAGGGTATGAGGCTTTAATTTTCTTTTTCAAAAGGGTGTCCCTCCCACATGCAAGTGGAGAAGGAGACGACCAAGCATGGTCGGAGGGAGCTATATTCCCAGCTCGCAAGGGCCTCCTCCCGCCATTTCCCATTGGCGGGTTTCACAGTCTTCCTGGGAAGGTCTAAGACATTGGCTCAGGGCCACATTTATCACAACATCACATCCTAATCCCTCATCCCTCCTTCCTGCCTCTGTCTGGTCACCTGATCAGGTATGGCACGAAAATGTAAAGATCCGCCATCTTGAACAATGTGCCACCGTTGCCGCTAGGTGACGCTCACAATGACTCAATACTTAGTGTTTTTCAGTTGAGGTGACATTAATGTGATTTTGGTATTTTCATTCACGTCATGTTTTTATTCACTTTCATTCTCTCTCTCCTTGAAACTATTGTGACGACCCTGTTTTTCCTGAGGGGTTGTTGAAAATAAGAGGACACAGTCTCACAAACATCTTGGATCGTGTCCAGAAAATATTCTTAGGCCTTAGACTACATAGAAGATATTACTCCCAGTCTCATAAACCCAGCCCAAGAAGATATTGAGGTCCTTAGCATACTCTCTCAGAACAGAATGCAGACCCGCAGAGACTATAGAACACACATAACATCTGCCTCCCATTTGAACCTTTCCCCCAAACCTGGAGCCACTGTGGGCCAGGAGCATTGCCAGGTCACGGGCCCCAACCGGCTACAGAATACTGGTGTCCTAGTAGTCTCTGAGGACCTCTGTCCTCATGGAGCAGTGCAAAGAGTGGCAGCCCTTGGAAAGTCATGTGAGGGTGACATGCCACAGAAGTTAAGATGCTGACATTTCACAACCTAAAATTGTTGAAATCATAGCCTGGGGACAAAAGTGAGAAGGTGTGAAGGCAATTGTCACAATAATCGTGGGTTTGTTCGGTCCTTGCTTACTTATTGCCAAACGGTGAGGCTGACCAGCACGCGCATGAAGCTGGGTTCAGGAGGCCTGAAGTACTCAGCTCTAGGAGGATGAGCGAGCTCTTGCTGGGTACAGCTCGTGTGGCAGGGTGCTTCTATCCCCTGTCATGACCCTAGCAGGGATGCAAGCCTCCGAAGGCTCCTGGAGTCGGGCCAGAAGTGAGGTCGAGGAGACAAGTCATACTTTCTTATTTAAAATCTGGGAACAAAGTTTCCCCAAAGTGACAAGTGACAAGTTTGTGATTTCTTTCATTCCAACAGGTAACCAGCCTTCATAGACACATACAGAACCTTTGCGGGGTGTCAATATTTTAGAGCGATTCTGTGTTGAAGAATGCTAGAGTGCCATATTGTGGTGTTGGTAGATGGTAGTGTTTCTCAGACTATGCTCGTGAACATAGGATTGAAAGGAGAATTTAAATAATCTATGACATTTCCAGAAAAATATTTGTTTCTGGCAGTTTTAGTGTGTGTATGATAAGTACATTATGTGAATATAATATATATGAGTGTTGTATATAAAATACATATATTCCTAAGTTTCTTCGGAGTACTGCACTACTCTTGGTTAACTCCAGACCAAGCCTCTGGTCTCCAAATCAGAAAACTCGGTGGGGCTGGTGGTTCAGGCTTGTAATCTTAGGGCTGTAGGAGGCTGAGGCTGGAGGAGCGCAAGTTGAAGTTCAGCTGGGGCAACTTAAGGAGACCCTGTCTCCCAAAAATTAGGCTGGAATGTACAGCGCTGTGAAAAGTCTGAGTTCCACCTTCAGCCAGCACCACAAAAACAAAGAACAAGCACCTCTTGTGTCTCCGGCAGGGGTCCTTTCCTCCTCGCCCTTGGGAACCCTCCTGGAAGGGGAGGTCTTGCTTTTCTGCAGAATCCGCTGCTAGATCTAGATTGTTCTGTGTTCCTTTAGGACGCTGCTAGCAGAGCTGCTGTGTCACTCGAGGGAGGGACGCATGCCAAATTGTTCTTGGATCTGTCAGGGCAAAGGCTCACACTCCTCCATTCAGAAAAGAAAAGGAAAAGCAGGAAAAGAAAGGCATCAAAAATGTACTTTTTTTCTGTGTGGTGTTTCTTACATTAAGTGGCATTATGTAATATGCTTCTTAGAAACTTCTTGCCCTCAGCTTTGTAAATAAATCAATCAGCATATTTCCTTTGCTGGGAAGCTACTGTTCAGATGCTGTGTCTTTAAACATCAGATGGTGCCGATTGCCAACATAACTAAGTTTCTTTCTTGCTTTTTTTTAAAGGCCTGCTAGGATAATTTATTATGTTGGTTTGTTAAATAGAACAAGATTATTGTCATGCTCATCAAAATATTATTTTTTCCTATTTTAATACATTAATTATGCTCTTCAATTTTAAGTTTGTTTAAATAGAATTAAAACTTGTGAAACCTTTAAGATCTTAAAATGCCTCTTCTTGACCAAGGTATGGGCCAAATACAGGGTAAACTGATTTTTCTAGCTCTTTTTAAAATGATCTTATTCATTAGAGCTCACTATAAGGATTCTCTCTGTAGTCTCCAGTTGCCATACTTCCTACGCTTGAAAACTTATACTTTTAATTAAAATTGATTTTCTGCCTTGTGAAATTTCAAAATAATAAATTTTTTCTTAGCTTTTAAAACAAATATAGTAGTTTCAAAACAGGTTGGCCTAAGTAGCAATTATAGATGCTTTTTCTTGCTATTCCACCTTTTTTTGCTTTGAGGCATAATTATTTTCTTACTTGAATATTTTTTTAATTCTTCCCTAAGAATTTCTCTTCTTTCCGGTGAGTGACCTGACAAATGACTTTGGACACACCCTTTCCTTAGGTTCCTTATCATAATTTAAGTGTTGATTTTATTTTTTTCCTCTCCTTGGAGAACTAGGTCACGCTTGCAAACTGACCCTGTGATAGTTAGCAGTGCCAGCATTTGTAGATGGGCTGAGAGTCACCTGTTGGTCTGGCCATGCCCCTACAGTGACTCCACAGGTCCCAAGGGAATCTTCGGCAGTTGATGTCCTTGGCACACAGCTTGTGCCCTGCAGCATTTTCCTGTCGCCTTGCCTTTGATTCACTGTACCAAGTAATTTAAGTGTAAATTTAAATTAGCTATTTCATCTTTACAGTTATCGATAAGAGTTTCTTTAAAACGTTGTATTAGAAATCTCCATTTCTATATCCCCACACTGTATGAATGTTACATTACACTTCTGTGCAATTTTCTGTTCTCATTTTAAATAATACACATCTATATTTTATTCCTACATAAGAATCACCTGCTTACCACGGGAAGCAAGTGGAAAACGCCATGATTTTACTATTTCTGATGAAGCTGAAAGTTAGACAAACTGGATATATGTCTATATATGTGGTGAGAGACCCACTTGGGTATATGTGTCTATCTGCACATAAACATGTGTGTGCGCATCTTCATGGTTATTCCTTAAGGATGGAAGTGGTAAATTTTTGTTTCATTGTACATTGGGAACTAGTGTTTTCAGGCAATGTTCAGGTAATTAGAATGAAACTTTGTTTTGTTAATTATTAAGGAATATGCCTGCCTTTCATTGTTACATATAAAGGTACTTTCCTCTCAATATAATGTCAGGTTACTTAAGAGTGTTATTCACTTGATACAAGCATTTCAGAAAGGATATGTCCATTAGATATTAGTCAAGAACATACTTCTCATCGGGTTTCTGGATATACGGGCTCCTCCATCAGCCTGTGTTGAGTTTTAGCCCCGGTTTTAGTATCTATGAAGTGCGTGATCTCAGATTGTTATCTAAAGACCTTAGAGAAGCTCAACATCCTGTAGGTGTTCATGAGTCCCACTGTGTGCTAACTGTATAAAGGCCTCATTATCTGCTAACTTAAAATCTATAATTACAATGCAAGTTACACCTAAGTGTTAGTATTTGCTTCCTGAATTGCTAAGTAGGATAAACTATTAATAACTTATAGCTACATGTAACTGTATATTTCCAAGGTAAAATCAACCATCAGATTTGATCTCCAGCTTTAGGATAGAGGTAGGTTTTGGGCTCGTAGAGGACACCAGAAACTCGGCAGCTCTGTCTTGCCTGATTTCCAACCATGTCATGCATAGACCTGGGGTCAACTTGGCCGGCAAATCTCCCTCCTGGAGCTCTTGTGATTCAGCTATTGTCTCTTTCTCAAATGTGTTGCAATATTTGCGTTACTCAAAGGATATGCTTCCTCTTCTGCACAAGACTAAAATTCCATGACCAGCAAGTCTAAAATACTGCAGTAAAGGATTTTTAGAAACCACAAATTTGCCAGAAGAAGGAACAGTATTTTTCACTATGAAGAAAGTCATTCAGAGCATCTGCAATCTCTAAAAGGAAATGATTGCAAGTTGATGGAATACAATCTTTTTAAAAAAATATTTTCCTCCCATTTTATTGATATGTATTAGTGCAAAAGTTAAGGTTTACAATGAAGTTGAGGATTTTGTACACATACATATCTGGAATAAAATCTTTGTTCATCTTGTCATTTAAACATACAGTTGAGATTAAAGCAGGAGAAATGGCAAAGGTCAAATGTCAGAATAGCATCCATTTCCTTATTAATAAGAGAAAGACAAAACAACCTGTTTTTAGGATAAAATGATAATGATTGTATTATCAGAAATACCTCATCATAAAAATGGCTATTAGACTTCAAGTAGGTTACACATCAAATATTTACACCAAAGGCATGCCAATGTACTTGTTAAGAACATATAATTCAGTAGACATCAGTGTGGGTCGTATATGAAAGTGTGCATCTGCACACAGTGTAGCATACGTGTGTAAATCAGAACTTGGATAATCTCCCTACCAAAGAGAAAAAAACTCACACCATGACCTAGAGTACTGCCATTTTTAGCTGTCTACTGTAAGTACATAAAGCTGTATGTGTGAGCATTTTTGCAGTGTGTTTTTGTAAGACCAACAAAAAATGGTAACGGCAATCTTAAATACAAAACAGGTCATTTGGCAATAAAAGGCCATACATTATTCACTATGAAATACTTTGAAATGGAAAGAATAGATATCACAATCTGAGATGACCTCCAGAGCTCTTAAGATGAGAAGTGGCTAGTTGTACACAGTGTGATTCGGTATGTTTTCTACCACATCCATGTTTGTAGAAGTTTGTTTCCATGAAGTTCCTGGCCGTAGGTGACATATCTAACATTGCTTACCTCTGAGGGTAAAAAAATCAAGGGCTGAAGGAAAACTTTTCATTTTATATTCTCTGATAATTTTTAATCTTATTGCCTTATTTAATACACTTTCAAAAATAAATTGTTGCCTCTTAGCAATGGTAGATGTAGCAATTACTTATTACACAAAAACTGTTAGGCTCTGGGCTAAGTCCCTTGTAATATCACTCTTACTCTTTGCAGCACCTCTACAAACCATTTCCCTGCAACTGAGGGGTAAAAGTTCGAGACACGTACATGTTAACCCACTTTCTCAGTAAATATCCTTAACCCCCACCAAACTGTCACGTGTTCAGGATGTGAATAAGGAGCCCAGCTGCCTCTCACTTCCCTCCACTGGCTGTCCTTTATTTATTTATTTATTTATTTATTTATTGAGACAGGGTCTCACTCTGTAGCCCAGGCTGGTCCTGAATTCACTATGGCGCCCAGGCTGCCCTTGGAATCAGTGCAATCCTCCTGCCTCAGCCTCCAGAGTGCTGGGATTACAGGCGTGCATGCAGCACCACACCTGGGTTATGTGGTGCTGGGGAACAGAATTTGAGTACTTAATGCTTAGATAATCACTTTAACCCTTGAGCCATTCCTCCAGCCCCCACTTGTACTCCTTATAAGCTCTGTGATGACAGCCATTCCGTACGGCCACTCATTTGGCTGATCACCACCTGTGTTCCAGTTTGGTTCTCTGGGAACTCAGCAGTGAGCTGGCAGATGTGTCTCCTCTGGTGGACCCGGTGCTGTTGCATGTTCAGAGAGGACAACACCGCAAGTGGGTGGAAGTTGGCCCATCAGTGACCAGCCAATCATCTGCAGAAAGCAAGATATAAAAGGAGGGCAAATCCTTGCAGAAAAAGGGTGGGAGGGACATCACGGGAGGGCCTGGGAGGTGTACGGCCCCTGTGAGGTGCTGTGTACAACAGCCTTATTTAAGTCTGTTCAGTCTTTGGTTTCCACTTTGCGATTAAGAAACTACGAGCCAATGTTATGTTACTTTGTAGCAATCCTTTCACAGCCTAGGTCAAAACACCACGTGCATCCTGCACTTTCGTCTAAGAGGACAAGCATACCAAAGCTTTTATTGGGTTCCTCTAAAAGTTTTAACTAGTGTAGTGGACTTGCATAATAAGGCCAGGCACATCCTCCTATAAAATATACCCCCTTTAAAGTACATTGGGTGCATACGCTGTGCTCGCAAAACCCCAGCATTCCTTAATATAACATGAGACTAGCATTTTGCTCGCTTCTTACTCAAACTATATTCCCCCACCCCCAAAAGCCTTATTTGTAGGTTTGACTCAGTGGCATGTTTTCTTGAGTACTAAGCTACTGAGGAGCCATCATTGTCCATGAACTTGAACCCTAACTTCCCATTTGCCTCCAAGAATGTAAATTTGGTATTTTTGGGGGGGAGGTAGTTCCTGTGACTCTGTTTCCTGTAGGGATGCATTTGTTGATGGCATTAGGCTACTGATTATTTAATGATCTATGTAAGCTCTCCACTTAGGCTTCTATTTTGTATTGCTTTTCTTTGCTGAAATGAGTTTCTGATCATTTCTTCTTATACTTTATCTGTTTTTATGTATAAAACATACTCTTTAATGAAGATACTATGTAAGCTCTTGTCTTTTCAAGCTGCTTCTAAATTGTCCTACTGATGGGTTTGTGTGTAAAGAATTGACTTTGAGAAAAAAAATAAAAGTAGCCTAAATATGTAATTGGTATCTGAAAGTATTCTTAATCAAATATGTAAAAGTTAGTCTTTCTATTACCTTTTCATATTGTACAGGCAGGCTGAACATTAGCAGTCCTGAGGAAATCGTCTGAAGTTTCTTGACATCTCTGGAAGTGATTGTTTTTGAAAAGGGAAAGAATACATCATGATGACATTGCACAATGTTTTTGACTTTATCCTGAGTTGTCTGAAATCTGAAAAGTATAATCCTAATGCACCCAAAGTATTTTCATGACATCTTACTAATTTTAAAGTAAATGTAATTCTGCAAACACTGTAAGAACAAGGCCTCACTGGTGGATAGAGTGAGTGTTTGAGGTTCTTCTTCCACCCTGTTAGGCTGTTCCCAAAGGCCAGAAGTCACTGGTGCCTGGAAGAGACCTACCAACCTCGTAATACAGATTAGGGAACTAATGAGCTACTTCTGTTTCTGCCCTTTTGACCTAACTTACTTTGCTTCAAGAATAACTTGGAGGCATTTGTCCGTTGACCTACCAGATCTTTGTCAGCTTAGTCTGAAGATTTTGCCCCATGGAAGTCTAAGAGTTTCTTTGTAAGAATGAAGTCCTAGCCCAATCTGGAAATCATCCCAGCACTCTGGAAGGCTGAAACAGGAAGATCACTAGTGCCAAGTCCAGGATGAACAAGTTGGGAAATCAGTGAGACCCTGGATCAAGATCAAAAATAAATAATGGACTGAGGATTGAGCTCAGAGGGAAGGCTCTGGGCTTAATCCCCAGGACCACCTCCTACTGAAAAGAAAGAATGGGGTCTCAAAACTGGGGCTATCACTTCCTCCAAAGTATAAGGCCTTCTATTTTGATCACATATGGTCACTACTATGTTCAAGAGGGACTGCAGGATATACTTTGACAGTCAAAGATCACCCTTGGTAGTAATTCAACAGAAATGTTACTTAACAGTCATATTGGTTCAAGTTTTTAAAAAATGTTTTCTGGTAGAAGAATTTTTCTGTGCTCACTCGACTTTTGTATGGCTTTTGCATAACTAACAGAAACTGATAAACAATGAAGAGCTTCCAGTTGGAACAATAGGCTATTTCCTTTTGAAAAGCCTGTTTGTCATCCCTGTTCATTGATAGATTTTTCCAATTGTTTTCCTAATCAGGAGTGTCTAAGGACTTGAGATTTGCCCTGGGCCCTACAGAAGCAGTGCCTTTTGCTTAGACTTGGAGATGAGTTCTCATCTCAAAGCTCAGTCGTGCCAGGTGGGTGTGAAGAGGATGATCCTCCCCAGTTTGAGCCCACCACCAGGTCGCAGGTCAACACCTGGAAAAAAATATAAAGCACAATATATTGGGGTGGCTCAGCGAAGGCACTTACTTTTTTCCTCTGGCCTCTGATTTACTTAGATGGGAAAATGGCCAAAAAAAAAAAAAAATGCTGAGTATTTCAGATATAGGTAATGGGTCTTCACTGGACAACGAGCCTGGGTTTCTCTTTTTCTAATAATTTTTTTTTCAATTCCTCTGGCAACAAACCACACACTGGTCTGACGTAATAGGTTTTTTTTTTTTTTTAAAGCATATTTAAACTCTTACACACATATGCAATGAAGATTTCTGGGTGGATTTTCCTGCAGTGTCATTTGGTCCTGTGAGGGATTGTACTTTCAACATTTTGGATCACTTGATTGAAAATTCCTTCTTAAGGCTTTTAAAGGTAAGTCATGGGACTTTTCTTTAAATAATAACGAGATATTTTTCCCCTCCTCGATGACGGGAAATAACACTACAACATAAATACTCTTAGAAAGCTATGCAACAAGGTCAACAAAAAGTAGTAACTGTTTTTTGAAGTGTGAGTTTTATTTTAAAATGAGTGTTTTTCAGATTGTAACTCTTGGCTACAATTTATGCCAAACAAGTCTTAGCTCTGTGTTCAGTGGCCAATGGCCTTATGCTTCTTGAGGTTTTATACCATACTTATCTGTAAATATTTGCTAATATTTGAAATGATTTATAATCTAATTTGGATTTAGCAAAACTTAAATTTAGGCTATTAGTGTATTCTGTTTAACTTAAATTATAATTATTGTGAATGAATCAAAAGATGAGGTTAGTTTTTATAAATGACTTTCAGCTCAGATTCTGCATTCTTTCTAGCTGTCTATTATTAACTACTTATTTCTTTACAGGACCATTAGCCTGTCACTTTTTCATTCCAAACTGCACATTTTTGATAAACTTGATTTTTTATGTGGTTAAATGCAATGTATATTTTCGGTATGTTCTTATTAGGGATTTTAAAAAAAATGAACAAAGATAAATGGCTATGATCTTGGAAAACTATCAATTCGATACCATGATCTGAAGTTCAGTTAGTATAAATTAGTATGGGATTTAGTAACAAAATTAAATAAAAATAATGATTTTTGCCAGCTCAAAAATTATTACAAATATTAGTGAATCATGTTCTTAAAAGAGATGACCAAGTTTAAAAGATACTTATTCTGCCAAAATTAAATAATTTCAGTTCATTGTATTAAGTCACCTTATAAATAACTAAATGTCATAAATTCTTTATTATGAATTTAAATATTTTCTGGGATTTCCAAGTACTCTATTAGAAGATATTTTCTGTAGACTTTCAAAACACTTCAACCCTTTTCTGTAGAATTCTAAGTCTGCAATGTCTTTTGCATTTATAGGAAGTCATTGCTTTAACTATTGGCTTGCAAAAATACCAAGATAAATACCTTAGTTCTTATGTGGAGAATCTAGTGGTTCTCTGGAGTTCATAAGAGAAAATATGAATGTAAGAATTTTTGAATCTAATGGTATTGAGCCAGATGAACTAACTAAATATGAGATCATTAGATAACATCCAAGCAGAAATATAATTATAATGGGAAAGATACCTGTGCACAGTGTACTAAAATTTGTCAATTCATCTCAGAAGTTATAGTTGCTGCTATAATTTTTTATTAGAATTTGGTCACTAAGATTCATTTGAATTTTGTGTGTGTGTTTACCTATTTCCTGAAGGTACTAATTTTGTACTGATTTCCTGATTTAACCCCTGTGATATTTCTATTTACAGGACCAAGTTATGGGTAAAACTTTCACATAGCTTTGCCTCGAAGTAGTGACTACTTCTCCACTTCTATGTTTTAATTATGTGTTTTCCATAAATCATCAGGTTTTATTCTGTTTTTACAAAATACTATTTTATTAGTTGAAAATGTACACATGTTAGATTTAGAAAAATTCAAGCAACAGAAAATAACAGTTTACTTTTATGTGGGAGTTGCTTAAGATGATTATGTTTCTATGACAATTTTTGTGCATTCTCTGATTTAATACTTGCTGCTTTGCTTGATGTATAATAAACTCATATTAGAGAAAACTGACTCACACATTCCCGTATAAAGGTTCAGAGCTGAATTCATATTTCCAAACTTCAGGCCTGCCATGTTAGCCGCTGTAAACATTATTGCATCTTTCTGTTTATCGTAGAATTTTGGGTGTGGAACCAAAAGATAAAAGTATTCCTAACTTGTTGCCATCGTGTACAATCAGTCTTGATAATCCTGTTTCAGTCTGACCAAAGAAATACCTTCAAACCCACAGCAACAGCTGCTTCCTACATCTCTAAAAATCAGGCCTGATTCTTGAAGGATCCTACGTCTAATATGTGAAGTCCAATGTATTTATTAAATTTTAATGGTGTCACAAAAGCATGTTTCAATAATTAGTGTAATTTAGTAAGGTATGTTATGGATACCTATACATGATTCTACTGTGTATTTTAGTTTCATACATTCTAATAGGGTGCATATACACATACAAATAAGGCTTGTGGTAAAACTCAAAGCATGACTCTTCTGAAAGATTAGAGGTTGGAGATCCACTAAACCAGCTGCTAAAAAAATTCTACAATGCTCTTGAGTCAGTGGAGCTGAGTCAGAGAGAACTGAGGAGTGACAGAGAGTAAGGAAGACACAGTTCTTTTCCCCTCTTCTCCCAGAGTCCTTCTCTGAATCACTTTTACATATTGGGATAGTGTGGAAAACTTGGAAGGAGAAACTTGGAAGTTTGATCTCTCAACATAATTTATTATTTATTTATTGAGACAGGGTCTCACTCTGTAGTCTAGGCTGGTTCTGAACTTACTGTGTAGCCTAGGCTGGTCTTGAGCTCACAGCAATCGTCCTGCCTCAGCCTTTGGAGTTGCTAGGATTGCAGGAATGTACCACCATGCCCAGTTTGTGTGGTGCTGGGGATTCACACTTAAGCGCTTAGCACTTGCTAAGCAAACACATTAACGCTGAGCTAGTCTCCCAGCCTCTCAACAGAATTTATAAAAGCTGACCTATTGGTTCTGTTTACACATGATGAAACACAACCAGATTAGGGTAACTGATTTGCACTTATTTCTGTTGGCTGTGACCTAGAATATCCATGCTCCTCATGTCAGCGAACAGTGCCATTGAAGACACATAGATAATATGATAGGGTGAGAATGAAAGGGAATTTAATAAATGTTTCCAACTAACTTCTCTATTCATGTGCAACCTGCTGAATCAGCCACTGCCGGGAACTCTAGAAATTTGGTTTTATTGACATCTCCTACCTTGTGGCAGGGACCAGGGGTGACAAATTCTCTATAGAGAGAGATTATATTCACACAAAAAAGCAGGGATGTGGTCTGGCTTTCTCTCTTAGCAAAGGAGGAAGGAAGGCTTATAAATAGAGGAGGACATTCATGTACCCACTGACCCATGAAAAACACATCTAGTTTATCGCCTTCGTTTTTGTATAAATATCCTGGAAATCTAAAACTTTCTCAAGTTTTTAACTCATAGCCTAGCAATTGTTACCTCTGGGCTATGCCTTTTCAGGGTGGAGTTTCCCAAGGAACAGAACTTTAACAGATGTGGGAATAATTACAAGATCTTCTGGGACTTGCTCAATGTTCTGGCTTGTTTGCCACAGAAACTGCTTGTGGCTCAGTCTACCACAGGCTTTGCAACAAGCCTGGGGTCTCAGTTACTACCAGGTTCCCAGTATAATGGAGGAAGGTTATTACCTTCAAAAGTTCATGGTAAAAATATCGTTGTATTCATTTGGCAGAAAAAGGATTACGTTATTCTCTCCTTTTCAGAAACTCTACAAAAAGCAATCGATTTATAACCTTTCAACTGGATAGGACACAACTGATCCACCTATTGATTGAAGAAAGGTGTGTCATTACAGGCATCTTAACATACTTTTATTTTCCATTCCTTCATCACATAAATCTAAATAGATTTTTGTGTCTGTGATTTATTTTGCTCCCTGCAATTGAGCAATCAGTAGATTATTACAGGTTCTAAGGTCTCATCTCTGATCTGTTTCTTACAAACGACAAATAATTAGAATAGAATTCAATTGCAAATGACCAAATGAAACCAGTAACTTATTTAAATAGATGAGTTTTTTTTTTTATTTTTAAGAAACAGGGCAGGCTCAAACTGAATAGAATAGGCCTTCATAGCTAAATGGGAAGGAAAATTGGGAACTACACCTCTTCTCCAAAGATAAATATAGGTGCCACGTAGAATGTGCTATGTCAGCTAGACCTTATGTGCTCAGTGAGTGTGTCATGTAGGATGCATGGTTCTCCTCTGCCTCAGGTGACTAAAACTAATTCTATTTTGAAGTATGTAATGTAAGGATAAAGTATGATTATCTTAGTAATGCTTCATTAGTCTGGTGCCAGGGTGTTGGAGGATAATAAATGAACCTGTGTTGAAAGTCTTTCCTATTTTTAGGGAGAAACACTAGAAAGTATACTAGAACAATAAAAGTAAATCAGTTAATTCAAAATTGGGACATTTGGGCAAGCTACCTATCTTTCTCAATGTTAGTATATGGTTGAAAATTTAAAATATCTGAAATTTAAAAATAAAACAAACTTGTAGACTGAGCACCACACCAATGTTAGACTAAATTTTGTCTAACCATAGGATTGAACAGAAACACATGGATACTTCTGTTTTCTACTGAACAGGGTCAAGTAGTGTGAGATATACGTATTATCTCCCTGCAGTTTTCGGTTCAAAGGAGTCAGAGCCCAGTTAGGACCTTGGCCCTTGCATTGCCTGTGCAAAGCTGGGCTCAGAGTCCACAGGCCTCAGAAGAAATAGTCTTGAGGCATTAGAGAGTAGGTGCTGTCCCTGAGGGTGGGGGACCACCTGTAGTGAGGCCTCTTGGAGTTATTTGTCCCTTGTGGAAAGTCTTTCTTACAGAGCATGAGTCTGTTTGAATGAAGAAAAAGGTTTAGACAAAGTCAGATGAGTTTGCTACACTACTAGCTCATGGCATATACTCTCGTATAAATAGACAAATTTATGTAGAAATATCCATCTCAGCAGCGGTAGAATTGCCACTTTCTGTCATTTTTATTCTATCTGTTGGAAATTATAACTAATATTGAATTACTAATTTTGTTGAAGTTTATCTAGAGCATGCAAAGGTAACATTCCAAGAGAGATGACTAAATACTGAGTTGTACTTTTTTCAGTTTCACCTTATACTCACAAGAGCTAAATTAGCCATGGAATTTTCTGGCCCCCTCCTTTTAATGGAATCTTTTTAAAGCCATTGGATTCTACAGAGGGGCTCCCAGGGCTTCCCAAAGGTGACAGAGTGGAGTATCAGACAGGAATGGAGATTAAGTCAGGGATGAGGGTCTCTGGCTTGTCCCTCAGCTGTGTGATCATTGTCCCTGAGCCTGTTCATCTTCTGTGTAGAGCCAAGAGAAGTAATAGCTCAGCTACTCACATGAAGGACTTTTGGTCTCACCTTAGACCTCATTTTATATTTGAAGTTGAGGTATGTAGGGATTCAGTGGCTGGCTTATTGGTGACCTGAATATCGGGGTTAATTTCAAGTCTCCTGGTTTAATTGCATGAGATTCCATCCTTGTATTTTGATTATTATCTCAAGTATGACTTAAGGATAAAATCATTGGTCTATAGCATACAAAATACCAGAATTATATTTTTGATTTGGCAATTGCTGTGGTTGCTTCAAAGATAGTTTCAAGAAAAGCTCAAGGTACTGTATAATTATATTCTGCAAAGGAAATTCTATTTGGTGATATTCAGTCCTTATCAACCTGAAGTATCTTCTTGTATTGCATATGACAGCCTGGCCAGAGGCACAGGAGGTGGCATGTTGCTTCAAATAGCAATGGGAAGCTGCTCTTCAAAGTCTGTCCCCAAGCAGTCAATAAAAAGCCAGTCCCATGTGCTCAGTGAGACATAAACTGCTTGTTTTATCGCCTGTGTCTGTGTTTTCCTTGTACTTGCAGAAGAACCTTGTGATACTAGCAAATTCTGCAAGCTTCTTATCATCGTTACCAAATGAACTTGTTCATCCTGTGACCTGCAGTGGGTGTGTCCTAGGTATTCCATGTACAGGAAGAGCTGAGAGAAATCCCAAGGGTCATGAAAGGGTAAATGATAAATTGCTGAGGAAAAAAAAAAACATGTAGGTTTCTGTATTTTAGGGAGAAGTCTTATTTCCTAAACCATTATTTTCTTAGCTATGCAATTAATATTTTCAAAACATAATTCAAGTGGAAATGATTACTGACAAAATTCCCTGAGTCAAGCTTCCATTATAATATAGAGGGCAAACATGTGAGTATGACACATGGACATTTTACTTTTAAACTTACGATGTTGATAGATTTGTCCTCTGTGCGCCTCTTTCTGTCTGTGGTCTCTGTAGTGCCTGCTCTGTGACCTGCCTTTGCCTTACTCATGCACATCTTGAAATCCTTGCTTATAAGCATCTGTCCGGATGGTGTAACAGTCAATCTCATCATGTTAAAGGTGTTAATCAAAATAGCTCAAGTAAACATATGAATATGCAGATCAGAAGTGATACATTCTTACTGTCTTGTTGTAAGATCTAGTCATCCATAAGTTTCCTTTTAAACTTTAAATAGTAACCACCTACTACATAATGGTACCAAGAGTGACAGGGGGAAGCATATGGAGGCACAAACTATTTGATTTTAATGCAATTGGTCTGAATCAATACATAAAACAAAATAATATTGCAATTAAATAGGTAAAAAGCCCAGACTAGTGAAACAGTAATATCATTTAACTATCCTCTGTTACATATTTTCCCCAAATCTTTCCCACCTATACTCTATCCAAAAGTCATTAACAATGAAATTAAGATTCTCTTTATTTAATAATAATTCAGTATTTTCCACATTAAGACAAGTATTTCAGGCACGGGCTTGGTACTCATTCATCAAAACTGAATTTCCTCCTAACAGTTACTATAATTATTGTGATTTAGACAGTAAGCCAATGTCAATCTTCTGGCAATGTATTTTTCTGCTTACTCAGCACTTCTTGTTTTAACAGGTGGTGAACCCATGATCTAAAGTATTGATTTGTTCTCCGACTACTTAGCTTGTGTCTGCAACACCCAGATCTTGCTGTTCGTATGTGAATAAGGTACAGTCAGAAGCAATCTGCTCTCAAGCATTTTTGGTGTTAGGTAGTGAAGAAAACATCCCAGGTCTGGCTCTTGGAGGCCCCTTGGCTGAGTGGGTTGGGGGGTTTGGGTGGAGAAGCTCTTCAGGGGCCAGGAAGATGAGGGGCATTCCTGGCCCCAGGGTAGGGCAGTGAGGGGCAGAGGCCATTAGCGCAGTTCTGCATTCTAGCAGGTTAGTCGACTATCGGAATTGAAAAAGAAGAATTGTGAAGAAGCCTTCTCCTTAGCACTATTACTTCCAGCACTGGCAGGTCACTGGGGGCAGGAGAGGGGAGAAGGACCTAAGTTAGTGGGATAAACAAAAAGAAAAAGTGCGTGTTTGTTTCTAGCTGGCAAAATCATCTGTTCCAGTGGTGTGTTTCCTTTGTACTTTGATCTTTTTTGTGCTGATATTTAAGCTCCCGTTTTATGATCTCTTTCTAATGATAGAACCCGGCGCAAAGAAAAGACTTTACTCGGGAGCTCGAAAGGAGCAGAGCAGAGCCTGAATCCGTCCGCTGCAGCAGAGAGATGGGCTGTGACCGGAACTGTGGCCTCATCGCCGGGGCTGTCATCGGGGCCATCCTGGCTGTGTTTGGTGGCATTCTCATGCCAGTCGGAGACATGCTGGTGGAGAAGACAATCAGGAAGGTGCGAGAAGCCTGGCCCTGTTTCCTCCCTCGTCCTTCACGCCGCCTGACTCTCTTTCTGTGGGGACCTCTCGTATGTTTCATGGTAACTGACGTGCCGCCTTCCACACAGATGTCTATAGTTCACTTTCCCTCTCTATGACACAATGCCCATGAGTGAAACGGAGCATGGACAGCCTGTATTTGACACGAGCGCACTGCTCTCTTAAATGTGAATATCAAATGTTCATAAAACTAGGGGGGTGTAGGTGGGTGAAATAAATGCTCTTAGTTAAGTGGAAAGAACAGGCTGATGTGCTTTTGAACAAGGAGAAGTAAGTCCATTTTGTGAGAAAAATCTTTGTAAAATTAGTTGCATTTGGTTAATACTGAGAGAGGATTGCACATATATATGTGCATGTACCTATATTAATATAGTATATATTTGCTTGTCCTTATATAGTATATATTCAAGTAGGGATATTTAGTAACTAGTGAGAAAACTGCTGCTTTTATAGTATGTATAATAATTTCATTGTCACACATGCATTTCCCTATTATGAAGATTCCATAAATGGAATTCATAATCCATATTTCATAAGTGAAGAACTGATCTGATGTCTGACTCAGGACACATTTCAGGAATATTATGTGGAACAATCTCACATATCAACAAATTAACCATAGTTTTAGCTGAGAGAAAAGTGATTCCGTGCGCAGCGTTTGCACAAAACTGTCCTCCTATCCTAGTTCATTGTAGGTAGTTTCACAGAGCAGAATTTTCAGTCATCAGGAGATACAGTAAGAAGAAACTGAAGTGCTGAAATCCTGAGCCAGGGATGGTCAGGGGAAATGGCTTCCGGGGTTGGAGAAAAGGGTTAGAAAGGAAATAACGCTGCCCACAAGAAGGTGAGGGACGAGCAGCTACTACTGTGAACCTAAGGTTTCTGTCCCACCCAGAAGCATCGGCATTCATTTTTTGAAACATAATTCTGGCCAAATAAAGTACATCTGAGCAGTGACTTCAGCTCTTGGCCTGGTGAGGACTCCAGTGACCCTGATGAGGGCTAGTGCACAGTGGGAAACGGGGTGAGATTGTATCGGCATTCCTGTTACTGCCAAGTCTTTTTTCTCTCTCATCTCCTCGTCCATGTTTGTTATCCTGGCCTTCCTAGGAAGAGAAACATTTTATTGCATCAAAGCAATGATTTAAAGTGAAGAGTTGATTTCAAATAAGTTGCTCATGTCAAGCAGTTACTACTTTCTGACTTTTCTTTGGATGAAGATGCTAAAAATTTTTAAGTTAGAAGAAATCCTCTCTTTGTACTATTTTAACTGTTGTTTTGCCCTAAAAAATAAACTAGGGCATGTGAGGCAGTCACTTTCATATTTCTATGCTTTTTTGGCAGTATAATGATTGCTAACTCTTCTGTGACTTAGAACTTGTAGATCTTCAGCCTCATGTGTTTAACCAAAAATCACATATTGGTATATATAATTATGGACTATTAAATAATGCATATTGTCGTAAGTTGAATCCTATCTCCTATCTGTGGTTTCCTGGTAGTACTTGTATCGTCGACCATAGGGACGGACAGGTGATGGGGAGACAGAACAGCCATTGTACCAGAGGAGTTTGCTGCACCCCAACTCTGCTTCTCACTAGCTCTTCTCACAGAGAGGGGACAGTTTAGATGCCTGTGTCGCCATAAACGTTATAACAGAGAGTTTTTATTTTGGAAAACTCCTGAATAAATAGACTCAATGTCTCTTGAGTGGCATACTAGTACTGGCATGAATTTTAATTCTTTAATATATTTATCTCTAAACTCAACCAAGTTAATCATGAGAAAAATGTTTTGAGGTGTTAAAATATGCCTTTGCGCAGTGATTAAAAGAGGATGGCCAAAGGATATTTTTTGCAGAATGAATTTTTATCTGAAGTGTAAGACCCAATTAGGTAAAAGTATATTTTACAGAAAAAATAATACAGAGAATGATGAGACTCTAGAATTGAATCGTGAGAACTATGGAGAAGCAAATATTTAGAAAAAATAATTATCTCAGAGTACAAGGGAAGCTTGGGGAAGTATGTGAAAGACACGGATCAACAGTGGGTGTAAAGGAGGTGTGGATGAAGGGACTGAATTAGGGGAGAGGCACAGAAATAAGAAACCTCAAGATGCCCCCGGAGTCACTGAGAAGCAGATATTGGAGCAGGTGAAAAACAGGTTTTATAAGCACTTTGATATGAATGTCAGACTGGATTTCAAAGGTCAAGAGCTCAGGTTTGTTTAGTGCTGGGAGATTACAGGTAAAACCAAGTGAGTTTGCTTTCTGGAGAGTTTGTATACAGAAGAAGTATCAGGATTACTTGAAGGTTTTGTGTATAGTCAGAGAGAGAAGACAAAAGCAAAATAGAAATTTTGTATGATGTGAAAAAGAATATAATTGTAAAAAATTAGTAAGAAACAAGAACTTAAGAAAGGATAGAATGAAAATTAAGGAATTGGTGGTTAAGGTAGGGTCAGTGGTGATTTTGAAATAGACAGGGGTTGAAATAATGAAATGGAACAAGAGCTAATATCTTTTTACCAGGACCTGTTTTATATTTAGTATGATTTCTAACTGATTTGTGTGGAGCCAGGAGGTTCATGCAATCTTCAAGATAGACTAGAGGCCAAAAGCCTAAGCTACTTTGAGTGGATAAACTACCAGAGTACTTGAAAAAGGCCAAAGTTCTCCACCATTTGAAAGAGATAATTTTAATACTCAACATTCCTCATATCATCTGATAAGATGGTCTGTGAGTGTTATATAATTTTAAGTAAAATTGAATTTTCCTGTATCTAATACAAATAAAGGTTTCTTTTTTCTTAAGACAATGATTAATTATTCCATAATTCATTTACAGATGTATTATTATTTTCTTCTTTCCCCTTTTTTTCCCCTTGGTGCTAGAGAACAAACCCAGGGACTTGTGCATGCTAGGTTTTACTGAGGCCTATCCTTTGCTCCATTCTCCTGTATTTTTTTTTGGGGGGGGGGGAAGAAAATAAAAGATTTTCTGGTAGCTTTTAAGAAAATGCTCACCAAAGGAAATGTTTGATAAATTAGTTGTTAGAGGTGCTAGAATACTTTTTATGTTGAATAACATGAAAATAAGAATAAAAATTAATATAAAATATAATGATCAAAAAATTAAAAAACAAACACATATTTGCATGTAACTACAAAAACCAAATGTCGTTTAAAACTCAAATGTGTTATGAAATAGTTAAATACATGTCATTTACTTCCTCCATCCCAGTTTGTTATTAATGTAGTTTATTTTTCATGGCAAATACAAACCTACCCATTGTTAGGCTCTTGCATAAATTTTAAAGGCTAGTTTCTAGGTCTCTAAAACTTACTGAAGTTTTTATTGCTTTAATCTATTGAACAAATATTACTGTGGACATTGATGGTCAAATGCAACTTATGACTAAGCCACTTCTTAACTCTCAGCATACTGTCAACCCCCTGTAATGTCGTAGCTCAGTCATCCTTTCCATCTACACAGAATGCCTAAATGTGGGAGAGATGTTTTAAATATAGGGCTATTGTTGTGTTCAGGACGAGTTAGGATCCTATCGTAGTGGTTAATGAGGAGGTCAGAGGGTATTTTCAGTGTAGATCTGCTTTTAATGAAGTATTTCTTTTCATAGAGAAAGGGGAAATATTAAATGATTACATGGCAGAAAGAGAAATGTCACAGGATCCTGTATGAGCTCCCAGAATGTGACCGGACCCCACAGGCCACACCATGAGCCACAGTTAGAGTAGCGTGGGCAATGAATGACAAAGTGTTCCCTCTGAAGTGTGGGCAGGATTTGTGTGGCACTGCCCACCAACTTTGAGTCAGTGTCTGCTGTGTGTTAACACTGCTATAATTGGTCACATTTATTAATCCTCAGAGTTTAAATGGGTCAACTTTTAAGCCATATGGAAATGTCAATAGTCAACTTTGTTTTGATTTTCAGAAATGCAAATTTCATGTGGTTCGAGCTAAAATTGGTATTATCTTCATTATGTGGATGAAATACACAAAGAAATAAAGCAAACCAAAGGAAGCCACATGTAGGTGGTTTGGAGATGGGCCAAACACAGAGCATCCGGACTCCCTGTTGAGCCTCTTCGTTTTGGCCTCCAGGAGAGAAGCCATCTTAATCTGGAAGGGCTAGGGAGAGTAGGGGTAAGAGGCCATATGGCTCCTCCATTCAGATCTGACGTGTGTGGTGGTATCTCTTAGCACTTGCAAAGTTCCTTGACGAATGTGTCAGTATACTATCTATGCAAGCACTTTACCTGTGCCACACATGACCAGAGAGCATTTTAATCATGATCCACAATTTTCCAGGTAAGTAGGTACATGCCGCTGTCATGGAAAAGCAATACCCAAGTGCATCTGTGACTATGTGGGGGACGTTCCTGTCCCCACATCTGTTTGCAAGTTGGCATAGAAAAATAGAAATGTCAAGGTTAGTGGCTCCCAACCCAGCTGGGGAATGTGGGGTGTGTGTAGTGAGTGACCAGGCTGGAGGCTTGTCATGACAGGGGCTAGCGAGGAGGCGTAGTTAAGGTCTGGGACAAATTCTCACTTATGTGTTAGCCACTTGAGAGGATCTTAAATTATATTACTTTTTGTGTACATAATTATCAGCTTTGTATTTCAAATTTACTGAAATTTGCAAAGTAGTCTAGATAGTCTCCAATTTAATTTAAATCAAAGCTCTTTGAAATTCACAGAGCATATACATAGTTTTACTCTTTTATTAAAGTTAAGAGCTTGTGGCATTTAATCTTGGCATTGGAAGAGTAGCTCTATAGTTCTGTACTATATGTAAACAGTAGTAGTCCCAGCATTACATTCCGGTATTTGCCCATGTCGATGTCTCTTTGTCTTTGAGCAAATTGTGTTACAGAAACCACATAAGATGGGAGTAAAAAAACTCCATTTTATTATTTTTTGTGTTGCAAAATCATCACATGATATTGAATCAGACATCTACTTTCCATAGGACCCATTTCCTACCTCTGAAAACTGGATGGTTCTAATTCTAAAAGCTGACGTGTCTATACATTCATTTCAATATTTTGTATTTTAATTTTCCATTAAAATATCTCCCAAGGCTAGAGTAATAGCACAGTGGTTGAAGTGCTTTCCCTGCAAGCTCAGGGCTCTGAGTTCAGTTCCCCAGCGCCACATAAGCTGGCCGTGGTGGTGCACACCTGTAATCTCAGCACTCTGGCAGGCAGGCTGAGACAGCTTAGGTGCCATAGTGAGTTCGGGACCAGCCTGGACTGCAGGGAGAGACCCTGTCTCAAAAATAAAATCTCCAGCAACAAATACGACAAAATATTTTTTTATCATCCTTGTGGTGGTGGTGGTGGTGGTGGTGGGGAGGGGGGGAAGCATACCCACTTACAAGGTCTTTAAGGCGTTAGAAACACTTGTTGAGTTAGGGAGGCAGGTTGCGTTCTCTCCATCAGGAGCATTTGAGCACAAACCCTTTTCAAACGTGTAAGAATTTAGGAAGGCATTTGCATTCAGGATAGAATAACATATAAACCTCAAGAGACGATACAGATGACATTAGACCTTAAGATTCTTACAATGTGTGAATAAATATTTGCTTCTTTCCTTCATATATAGTCTCTTGAAATAGGTGAATTAACAAATTTTAAGTTCAGTTTTCCTGCTTTTGCCTCTAAAGAATACTTGGGTAAATTTTCGTATCAATATTGGCTCATTTGTGTGCAGATAGCCTTTTGGGGAGCAAATGAAAAGCTTTCTTCCAGGACAAGTTGTTGTAAAAAAGCAATACAAATTGGAACTTCCTGGTTTCAGTAGCTCTTGTTCTGGGTGTGAGAGGATTGCGACAGTGTGGGCTTAGGTCGTTGCGGTTTAGCTGGACGTTCAGTTATTCTCTCAGGAGTCTTCTTGCTGTTGGCTTTAAGCCATAGCCTATCCGGAGATAGGAAAGTTGATTGGATGTCTACCAAGCAAGTGCAGAACGTGACAGAAATACATTGGGAAGGGGGTGGGGAGCATGGGGTAGAAAAGGACTAGCAGAAGGGTCAGGGAGACGACTTTGCTGTGATGGTGCTACCTACCCTGTGCCTGTCACGTTGGCCCAGCTCTCTGGATTCTCAATGTCCAGGGCCTTTCCCTGACAAGGCGAGGTTGGCCTTCCCTTCCTCAGCCAGTCACCTCAGGAACCGATGCTTCTTGGTGAAGGGAGCAAGGTCCCAGCAGGTCAGCTTGTTTCCACCTTCACCAGCAAGTCCCTGAGCTCCTCTTCTGAGAAGTCATGTTCTTCCTGTGCTCCGGCATACCATTCTGTGAAGCGGTGTCCTTCGTCTTCCTCTGGCAGAGGACGAAAAGTGGGTGCTCTGGGACGTGGCACTCTTCCCAAGGAGCTTGCCTGGGGATTCACGGGACCACAAAGCCTCCCTTGTTTGCTCTGGTACTAGAGCCTCACAGAGGCCTGCCTCAGACGGGGAAGAGGAGGAAGGAGCCGGGAGGGAGGGCAGCCATGGCAACCCCCTCCTCTGCGGATGTGGAAATGTACCCCAGGGGTTTTCTGCTTGCTCCCAGGGCTCCCAGTTGTGAACACAGCAGGGCTTTTAACATTCTATCATTGCTATATTTTCCACTTATCTATTTTCAGTACAAAAGTCATCTATGATTTTAAAGGATTTCATACAAAAAAATGGGAAAGTTTTCTTATCTTGTCCTTTTCTCTAAAACTAGTAGCCAGTTAACAACGAAGGAGGCAGTTCAAATTTTTAGGGAAATGGTGTGAACTGTTTTTGCCACTGTGTGGCGCTACAGAGATCACACTGAGCAGTGTTCCAAAGACCAAAGCTCATCACAGGTCCTTCTCTGGTTTTTCCCCACAAGCATTTAATTTCTTTGTAAATGTTGCTGCTCCCTGAATTTCCCAGGTTCTGAAGAAAAGGATAGAACCTTCCAATACAGCTGGATTTTTCCTTCAGGCGGTTTTGTTTGCTTGTTTTCTGCAGGAGGAAGATCTAACATAGTAACGTTTTTTATAACTTTGATAACATTTACATAATGAATTATGTTATTTACTTTTGCAATATTGCTTCGAGATTTACCGAGCTTGCCTTAAAATCCACAGCAGTGGCTTCCCTGTTATAACACACAGTTTCCGTTCATAAAAGTTTAACCCAAAGAGGTTGCTAGCAGATCTTAGAGAAGTTCCCTGATACACGTGGGTGACAACGTGGCAAAGGTACTAAAGATTTTAAACAAACTCCAGGGATTGCTTGTACTTACCAGAAGCTTCTTTTCTTTTTCCTAGGAAGTTGTCCTTGAAGAAGGTACAATTGCTTTTAAAAACTGGGTGAAAACAGGCACAGACGTGTACAGGCAGTTTTGGATCTTTGATGTGCAAAATCCTCAGGAAGTGGCCACGAACAGCAGCAGGATCAAGGTGAAACAGAAGGGGCCTTACACTTACAGGTGAGTGGTCCCCACGCGCCCGGGGCGTTACCTCCTCCTCCTCCATCCAACACCACCGAACCAAAATGGACTGATTTTCTTGACAGTAAGATACCTTGAAATATCACTGGTTTCTCTCAACAGAATTCTGACTTAAGGATTTAATAACTATTTTGAGATAGTGTATGTTAGATATTATATAGAAAAGAAATGTAGGTTTTATTATGAATTTATTGGCATTGAGTAACTGTTGTACATTTAAAAGACTACAAGTGTTTGGTTTAGCACTTGTGGCCTAGCTCCTCGGCAACTCTGAAACAGGTCTAAGGAACAGGAAAGAGTTTCTGTGTATTTAAGATCTTCAAATGGAATGTAGACCTTAGATCTATGATTATCCCCTGGTGACTCCTAACAGCCTCAGCACCTCAGGAGGGCTTGGAGCATGAGCATATTCTTGGACCCCAAGCCACGGCAAACAGGTGGAGACTAGGAGAGAGGCCCCGGAATGGATTATGAAACTTTAGGACCCAGGTGTGGTATATCCCAGCAGTCTGTGTGGTTGAGGCAGAAAGATCCCAAGTCCAACTCAGTCTGCACCACTTAGGACCTTGTCTCAGAATGTAAAAGGGGCTGGGTTTTGTAGCTCAACGCAAAGGTCCCGAGTTCAATTGCCATGACTGAAAAAAGAGACAAACTACTCTAGGTGATCTGATACACATCCAACTCTGAGACCATGGTACTACACAGATTTTGTATTAACTACCTACCAAACTCTTATGTTCAAGCTAGTTTCCAGGTCACGTAGCAATTTAAGCCTGAGATAGCTTCGTCTCCCTACAGTTCTGCAGCAAGACTGCCACACGTGCATCCCACATGCCACTTCGTTTGCTATACGTCTGAGTAGAATCTTGGACTCGGAGAACTGGGGGAAATGGTTCACCAGAAACCTTCCTTTTGTCAGTAGATGGAGAAGAAACAAACCCTGTCACCCAAAATCACACCAACCTTAGGTGCAGGGTGAGTTTCCCATCTTCACACAGATCTAGGAATTAGTCTTAGAGTTTTGCATACTTCTCCTATTTAAACCCAGACTATGTTTTTTTCAACTGCAAAAGTATTTATATGGAATATTGAAAGCATCACTCTAAGGAAAGATAAAGAATGCATTTGTGATGTCTTTATGGGTACAGCTAAGTTCAAGATGTCATTTGTTTTACAAATAGATGATTTTCCCCTTGAGGATAAGTACACCAGTTAGGGACGCATCACAATCAATGCTTATGACAGAATTGTATATTTGTGATTATTTTTATGATTCATAGCTGTAGTTCTCATCTGTTCTGGATGTTCTGTTATGGTAGAGTTTACCTTATTCTCTACACCAGTGGTATGTTTCTGGATCGACAGTGGACACCCCGGGTTGTAATGAATTAGGAATTGTTTTGAAGGCAGTGCCTACACTATAAAGCATTTTACAGGCTTTGAGGACACTGGTGGCTACCTTAGTCATTTTCCAAGTCTACTGTTCCCCCTTCTCCCTCCTGCCCCTTCCTGCCCCCCCTCCTCTCCTTCTCCCCTCTCCCTGCCCCTCCCCTTTCCTCCCACC